>WOGN01007588.1:0-11749 GCA_015342105.1 Leptinotarsa texana | reverse complement strand
TTACTAAGATTGCTGTGAACCTAATTATTTTTCATTCAAGTTAAGAATGTTATATTGTCTTGTTTTGGGATCAATTCCAATTGTTATTATTTTCAATAGTTATGTGTTAATTCTTACTTAAATAAATAGTGTTCAGTACAGTGGGTTGGTATATTTTTTAATTTCATTAGTAACTTGTGCCAAATAATATGATATTTATTCAATAGATGTTTCTTCAAATAAAACAATCCTTTTCTTAGTGTTACCCATAGAGAATTTTGTCTTTGGTGCTACCCCAGTATACCATAGCCATACACTACCGTCTTTCTACTGTATGGCTATGGTATACCATTGTGCTGTCTTTATTTCAAAGTATATCATACATTAATTGATTTCGAAATAAAACTCCATTGATATCGTCTCTAATTACTTCCTCTTCTTCAATGTCTGGTATATTTACGTTTTCTTCCAATATTGGAATATCGGCTGCACCTAGAGGTTTCCCGGCATTTTCAAAACCATCATCCAGTGCAAGGTTATGAAATGAACAATGTTATCTATTTTTCTCAGCTTAATAATTGCCTGAATTTTTGTTTGAGTATGCTAAAACAATGCTCTATCACATATCTGTTTGTTGAAATTCTACTATTGAAGGCCTTCTGTGCTCTAGTTAGGTGGCCTCTATCTTTGAATGAAGTTATCAGATGCCGTTGACATGGGTATCCACAGTCTCCCAATATGAAATAATTGTTACTACATTTTGAGGTAAGGAGTCGGCAAGTGTTGATGTTCGGAAAACTCTGCTATCATGAACAGATCCTGGGTATCCTATAAATATATCTCTAATTTTCATTTTATTGTCACAAACAGCTTGCATCTGAAAAGAAAATACAATCAGAAGTGAAAAAATATATTTCTGTTGAAAGTTCTGAAGAACTTTTAGTTTTTTCTTCCCCAATACACCAGTATAAAAAATATAGCTTCTTAAAAAAATAGAACTATTAATATTAATAACACTCTAAGGAGGATTTTTATGTCAATCACAGACAGTTCATTCATACCCAAATGGGACAAGTATATTTATTGCATGTCTGGCGTTGAATAATGGAAAAGTCACTACAGAAGTTTGTTTAATATTATTTTCGAGAAGGAAAAACTCAAATAATGTCTTCAGAACGATGAAATATTCATATAATTGAATACTGAACTTACGTGTAACAAATAATTTTTTTTTCCTATTTAAATAAGAATCAGGATCGATTTCGGGTTTATCAATCCGAATATGTGTTCCATCAATAGCCCCAATAACACCTGGGAAGTGTTTTTCATGAAAAACATCTCAATTTCTCGTTTCTCTTCATGAGATGGCCATGTTATAATTTGGGGAGATAGATTACTTAAAACATGGATAACTCTTTTTATGATACGGAATAAGCTGCTTATAGAAATGTTAAACCGATCTGCAACGTCTCGAAAAGAAGCTGTGGCATGACCAGAGAACCATAAGAAAATTAAAATTTGGCTTGATGCACTGATTTTACCGTGAATTCCAGAGTGATGTTTATATGAATCTGCATTTTGGTACTGCTCCACAATTTGAGCCATCAGCCTTCTACTAATTCTGAAATGTTCCATGAATTCTTGATTGGTATATTGTGAAACTGTTTGTTCCAAAAAGTCCTGGTTTTTGGGCCTTGCCCTATTTTTCACCAACATAATTTCATCGTAGGATGAATCCGTCCATTCATTGAGATCTTCACTGGAACCAGAGCTTGATGATATATCTACCATTCTGACAGATACACTTCTAACCACTGACCACTGTGTATAGAAACTTTAGAAACACCTAACCTAAACCTAACCCAAACAAAACCCGCTGTTTTCATACCATCATATTTTGAATTTAGCTCAGCTTTGCCGTAACAAAGCAACTGCGCAGATCCGTCAGCAGCAATCCGAGAAAAATCTTCGGACTGATCAAGCGGTTGGAAATCAGTTGCAAATCGATCAGAGTTTCAGTTGGAACATGACATTCCTAGTCAGAATTTCGGAATCGACTCTTGTTGGAACGGAATATTTGTTGTGCGCATGCTTCTGACAGTTTATGACAGATCAGATGTGTTGTTGGAACAAACCTTATAATACCTAGGTGCACTCGGCATCTGACCTCTTTCCTTCTTAAAATTATATTAAGGAAACAAACTTTCTTTTTTTCTCATCACCGCAATAACTACATCAATTACAAAAACTGAAAGCCTGATGAAAGTAATATTCGAAAACAATGCACTCCAAGGGATAAAGAGTCGATGAAAAGTAGATATCCCGTTTCATTCAGGAATGGTCATTGCAGAAAACCTATACAAAAGGTATAAGTGGGCCAGAGATCCATCAGATAACAACTACTTTCTTGGTTAACACCTCGATGAACATTGGATTACATCTGATGAATTCTCTTGGCAGAGTTACCACAAGAGTTTCCCTGCAATAGCTTGCTATAAAGACGGAAACTTGATCGAACCGTTCGGGATGATCAAGCTATAGACCGGTTTTGGGATATTTGCCCTTCATCAGCATAAGGTTGGATATATCAGATATAATCCAATGTTCGTCTAGGCTTCAGCCATGAAAGTAGTTGTTTTCTGATGGATCTTCGTTTTACCATATATCAATGGTATAGGTAAGCTGTAATGAGCATTCTCTATGAAAATCAGGATACTTTTCAGCATTTGAATGACTTATTATATTTTTTAATTGATATACTTTTTATTTACCAATGTTCTTTTAATTGTAAATGTTCAATTTTGTTTTTAGCTGAAGATAGAACATTTCTGGTAAAAAGAGTTGGACACAAGCAGCATTCGTGTTATTTTTGTAAGAAAGTTCTCTTCCAGACATTGGTTCAAAGTTCATTTCAGAGAACCCGAAGTACGAGAAATAATGGGATTGCAACAACAAAATTTTCAAAGAAGGAAAAAAGTAAATGACTTAAGGAAAAATGGTGATTTTGAGTATAATCAACTGAGTGTAGATAGAGAAAACATTGTTATGAGAAATAGCAATACGGCAGATAGAAAAACTCGTCCTTACCCCTCATGCTTGGGTTATTTTAGTAAAGATAACTTACGGCAACATAAAAAGAAATGTTCACCGAAGAAAGGCGACAGATGCCTTCAAGGAAATTCACTCAGGCTAACTAATTATATTCATGTCAGGGCATCAGAGATGTTGCGAAACCAAATTGCTCCCAATATGTATAAAGATGAAGTTAGCAATCATTTTCTTTTTGATGAAATATTGATAGTTTACGAAAATTTCATATGCAATAAATACACTGAGTCTCATCTAAAAACACATATACGGGCCCAACTACGATTACTTGGGCGATTAATGTTACAAGCCAAAACAATAGATCCTAACATCAAGTGTTGTAAAGATTTAATGCATCCTTCTTGCATTGATACAGTGCGAAAGGCAATTGATGTAGTTGCTGGATTAAATCAAGAAAGTGGTATATACAAACATCCTACAAATGCAAGAACTTTGAGCACTGAATTTAAAAAAATTTTAGAAGTGGTTTTATCTGAATGTGATAAAAATGAAGACGAACATTTACGTAAATTAACAAAAGTAATGATTCGCCGATATAATTTAGAATTGGCACCTTATATAAACCGAATATGTGAAAACAGACATAACAGGTTGAAAGAAGTAAATAGTTTGCCAGAAAATAAAGACGTTGAGGATTATTTGGAATATTTAACTAAAGCAGCAGATTTCCACCACAATTGTTTAAAAATCAAATTTGTCTTTGAAGATTGGAATAAGTTATGTCAGTATGTTTTGATAGCATTGGCTGTTTTCAATAGAAAACGACCAGGAGAAACACAAAGGATTGAATTAGATGACTTCAATAAAAGAGAATGTGTGAGTAAAAAAGATTTTATAAATCTTACTGAACATGAAAAAATTCAAGCTAGCAAATATATTCGTGTTATATGCCCATGGCTGACCTCTACCATTCATTTCCAAGGTGACCAACTCAATGTCAAGCTGACGCAGCTTCCGGCTTACGCAGTTCTCCAGACTACGGCGACACAAAGGAGCTTTATTTTCTTTGTTATAATTACGATTATTTCAGCATTCATTTTTATATAAAAACGTCCTGCGTGGCGTAATAAAGTTAGTTGTATTCTAGTTGTTATACTGTTATTACTCAATTCTGGGGATACAGATATGTTTCCTCTGTTCAATATATATTAATTTTTAAAAAGTTATTTTTCTCAAGTGAGATATAACATAGATGTACTTGACAATGTGATAAGAAAGTGGGGTAATCAAAAATAAACACTGAAAACATCAAGGCTCCTAAAATACTTCTCTGAGGTGCATCTAAGATTGTTTCTTTTAAGAGTGACCATGAGTAATCATCCAGTTCGACCCTCTGTGACCGGCCTGTGAGATAGCTGGTCATCCATTCAATGTCATCGAATTCATATGAACTCTTGGGCTTGCTGATGATTAGTAAATCAAAATTAACTAAATGGAAAGCTTCACTTTAATCAAGCAGTACTAAAATGGTGACTTTTGATTGATTCCTGATTCTCGCGAGATCTTCGATTACTATTTATTTTTTTATGAAGGACTGAATTTGATAAAACAGATGACAGTAAATAACAAACTCATTCCGGACCATCACATCCTTTACAAAAAAGCCATTGAAACAAGTCGTTAAACAAGTATACCCTCACATGAATGATGATAGTAATATTTTGAAATCACACACACATACAGGACAGACATCAGGAAAATAGGCTACAAACTACAGGTATCTACAAGTTGAAATGTGTTTCGTGCCGGAAGTTTATATTACAAAAACATCTAGAAGTTTAAAATCAATGGACCTGTTCAATTCATGCATGTCATCTTTTGGAATACAACCAATACTTCGACAAATATTCTATTAAACGACCACCTAGGAGTTCCAATCTCCACAACTGTTCAATTTATTTCCATGAAAAATTCGTCAGAAACAGTCGAATCATAAGTAATACTAATTTACATGCTTTGTATCTGCTGATAATCTATTTTCAAAACTGAATATTCAATATTCACCAAATGGTAATCTCTTTCAATCAAGGTCATTTTCCGTAATCATTTCTATATTGAAACACTGATTTTGTTATTGAAATGTGACCGCTGACATCAAAGCCATTGTTTTTGAACTAAAAATATCATACTTCAATTTGCCACCTGTGTTCGAACACAAGCACTACAATAGAATGCAATGTGTGTGCTTTATCGCACCGCATGTACCCGCGTTCTCCAAGGACCTGACGTTAGTGATTTCAATCATATTTTGGAGAATGAAAGAGTATTCTGTCGATTCATTGAAGTTGAAATTCAAAGGTTATTGGTCATTAAAATGATAATGAATGGAATAAATTGGTCATATTTTGTTCTTGGATATGAATAGATGTTCTTCTCTAATGGAAGTTTCTCTGAACGTTCTCCAAATGTTTGAATATTGGTAGCAGGATGAAACAATAAATCTAATAACCTTAGAGTTACTTAAAAGTGGTGAACATTGTTTCGGAGGTTCTTTGTTCAGGTTTCTTAATTGATTTGAAGAAATTTTTAAGTAATCGAAACACCTCACTGGTCTTTCCAACTTCGTTTTCGGTGAAAAGAGCTGGCTACGATGGCTTCAGCGGTGGTTGACAGTAATGCCAATTAGGATTTGAAAATTTCAAAAATCTTGACGATAAGCAAAAATATAACCGAATTGTATTACCTCATAATTGATTGGATGGTGTAAATGACGGAAAACTATCTTCTTTATGGATGAACGTTGGTTCTGTTTAGAGAAAAATTAAGGGGCTTTGAAATATAAAATATTCATGGTCGTTTTCTGGTCGTTTTCTGGATCCTACTAGGGTCTCCGTTTTGATAATATACTAACTGGACGCTGCAAAGGTTTGAAGGGTCTTGGTGTCCAATATTTTGGAATTCATGTCAAAATATGTGGTTGGCAACTTCCAAATCCTAGACGTTTGGATCACTCAATGTCAGCGGTTTTAGTGTTATTAGACTGAAACTCTTCAGCTGCAATATTCGTATGGTATCAAAACTGGGTGGGATTCATAATAAATATTTGAGATTTTTGAAAATCTGGAATTTGCGTGATTCTTCGTATTCTTAGTAAAGGAATAACGTTCTGTTCCAAGAATTATTAGAGAATTTTCGTTAATCAATTCCATTTTCACATTTTTCCACGACTTATTATGTATTGAAGGTTTGGAAAGTATTACGAGCCGTAAGTTCGTTTAAATTTGTTTAAAATTTGACTGAAACTTGAATGTTTCTAGAGCTGGGTATGTGAATATTGCGAACACTTGAATGAGTTCTGTACATAAGAGTTTTTACATGCACTCATATCCGTAATTGGTATGAACATCAACGAATCATAGTCTCACGTGACATAATTACGTGGAGTTGACAAAATATGATGTTCTATGATCAGAAATTGTAATAGGGTTCCATCGGTCGGTCGGTCGGTAGTTAGGCGGTTCGACGTGGGTGCTTTGTTCACTCACTCGAATTGACAGCAGTGTTGGTCGGTGGTTCAAGCCCCAGTCTGAATGATCGATTTTCACTTGCTATCGTCCAACCCGTGTTAGGAATCATGCGTTAAAAGGTAAGACCTCGTTAATCCGTAGCTCGCACAAGTTGCGACTTCTGAGGGTTGTCGTTCGTATGGGTGCACATCTGGTTAAAGGAAAAACAGATTTCAAACAAATTTTTAAACAGATACGAGGTATAAACTGGAGACTCAATTAAAGGGATTTTGAGTACAAATAATTAATTGGACTGAAAAATTTTAAAGATTTTCGTAGATGAGCCGATATGTGTTTCAACTTCGGAACGAAATGTGTTCATATTGTTTTCGTGAGATAAGATGGAATCTTATCTCACAAAAACCTCATGCAAATACAAGCCAATAACCCTGATGTAATACTGCTGGACCACAGAAGTAGACGATTTTTGTCATGGAGTTTTCGGCTCCTGGCGAAACGAACATCATCCGAAGAGAAGACGTCTATGCAAACTAGTTTACATAGACGTGGGGGTTTGGGGTCGGGGATGGGCGGGGAGTATGGGGGTAGTAGGTAACGTGGAGAAGTTTGGGGGTGGGGATATTTTGGAAGTACAAGTTTGTACACATCCCCCCTATGCATCAGACATACTTTTCAAGGTCGCACGAGTCGGTCTAGGTCATCCACATCATATTAATGACGTCATAGTGGTGGGGGGAGGCTTAGAACCAGCTCAAATATCTTACTATGGCGGTTATCAATGAATATGGTAACTATGAACACGTGTGAATTCTCTATTTATATTTGAATATGATATCTTTCAGACAAATCTGATTGATCTTCTAGAACAATTATTTTGTGTTTCCACATGGATAAGCCATAAAGCGTAAAATGTCCAAAAGCTATCTTATGCAACGCATTAATTTTTGTGATATTCGTTAGAAAATATACTTACTACCCCAAAAATCCTACCCAATAAAACTCGCGTGTTTGGTAACTCCAGGAATGATTTTTATTCTACAATATTATTCATTCAATTTCTGCCCCACCATGTATATTTTGCTTACTACATTATAGAAAATTATTTTATGTAGTTCTATTCCATTTACGTAATCCTAATATCATGTTGACGAAAAAAAAATAGGTAAACAAAATTTTCAATTACAAAATTCAATGGAAAACCACTAAAAAATATTTTTTAAATGTGTGACGTAGGTTATTTTGTGCATAACAGATTCAAAAACTTGCAGGGCAAAGTTTTCAATTCGGATACAGAAGCGACAAGCTTTTGAATTTGTTACTCATAGAATAACCTATGTCGCACATCTAAAGAAATTATTTTTCACTCTTTAGGGTATTTCAAAGCTTGTCCCCAAAAAAAATTTCCATCTAATTTTATTTTGAATTTTTTAGTTGTCAAGCAAAATGTATAGGAGACGTTATGTTGGATTTTTCAATGTTGACAATGTCATCATGGCATCCGCATTCAAGATCCCTAACATACCAATTTTCATTGGAATTGGACCATAATCACAAGCCTCGTCTGCCATCTTGATATTATGAATTTTGACTCAAAAATCATAAACTGCTACTTCGAAACTCCCCTCATAGCAATTTTTCAATAAGGTCTGACTATAATCACATAACTGGTCCGCCATCTTGATGCTGCCATATTAAATTTATGAATTCTGATATATTCATAATCTTCGACCCCGAAAACCCCCACATACCAATTAAGAATAGAATCTGACCGTACTACAAATTAGCAAACATAATTAGCAAACATATGACTGGAATTATGAACATCTGCCAAATTCCAAGTTAATTGGACAACTTGGGTCGTATTCAACTTGCAAGATTTGATTACAGACAGACAGCGGGAATCTGTGATTTAGAATCTCTGTTTTTCCGTTAACCAGCTGTCGCACCCCTACAAACGACAACCCTGAAAAGTCGAAACTTGTGCGAGCTGAAGATTAACGAGGTCTTACCTTTTAACGTGTAAAGACAGCGGGAATGGCGAAACTGAATAGTAATAAAAGCTTGTAAATGTATATATAAAAAATGTCTGATGGATTTCATGTTCAGCCTCCCTCCCAAACGAAAGTCCTGGCAGCGCAATTAGGAGAAATGAAACATATATGTACAGGGTGTCCCAGAATAAACTGCGACAGTAGAATCCTCACTACATTTTAGGGCTAAAAGTTCCTAAAATCATATACCCTAAGATGAATACTAACCGAGTTATAGGGTATTGAAAGTGACAAAAAAAGTATGTTTTCTCGAATAACTCCATTACGTCTCAACTTTTCTGAATGAAATATGGTACGCCACTTAACAGCATTTAGTTTCAAATTTCAATGCAATTCGTGAGTTTGTAACTTCAAACATGGGCGTACGGAAAGTGGGTACCCCTATCCGCCCCTCCCACACCACTGGATTAATATCGATTTCGTCTTCTTTTTCCTAATTCTCAATACTCAATATTTCCGTTACAAAAAAAGGTTTCGTTATCAAAAATATCAATCGTTTTCAAGATATTTGAAGTTGAATAAGTGTATGCGTATGTTATATGGATACTCATTAGTTGCTATGTAAGTTTTTCTATATCGGGAAATTTTTGTAAACAAAATCCCTCAGAAATGCCAACCATTTTCTAAATATTTAAAGCTACGAAATCTGTTGGTTATAATGTTACAAATAGTTACCTACACATTCCTATCAAAAAAAAGGAGATTTTGGTACGCACGCACTTATTCAACTTAAAATATCTTGGAAAACGTTGATATTTGTGAAACGAAACTCGTCACTTTTTTGTGTAGGAAATATTCGGGATTAGGAAAAAGAAGACGAAATCGATATTAAACCAGTGGCGTGAAATTTGAAGAGGGGCGATTAGGGGCACCCACCTGCCGTACGCTATAGTTTGAAGTTACGAACACATGATTTGCATGGAGATTTGGAACTGAATGCTGCATGTGACATACCAAATTTCATTAAGAGAAGTTGAGCCGTTATGGAGTTGATCTGGAAAACATATATTTTTTGTCACTTTCAACACCCAGTAACTCGGTTATTATTCATCTTAGGGTATATGTTTATTGGAACTTTTAGCCCTAAAATAAAGTGATTCTACCATCAGAGTTTGTTCCCTTTATTGTGGGACACCCTGTATATGGGCATACAAATTTTACCAACGAGGAATACATTTTGATATACAAAACAAAAATTCTGTCAATTGCACAGAAAATCATACCGATAATTCAATAAACAATCCACAGTTACATAGACAGAATTTCCCATAAGAGGTGACCGACATTCAACAATTTTTTTGGCCAACCCTGTAGACACACGAACGAAATAATTTTTCTAAAAAGTTCGATCAGATTTGTCTGAAGAAAATAAAATCCAGAAATCAACAGAAAATACGTATGTGTAGACAAATTTCTTGATATATATTAGATATTCAATGCTTTTTGTGGCTCGCCCTATCCAGTAAAAAAAAACTACGAACTAAAATTGCTTTTCTTGATCACTAAAATAATACCTATATCTAAAAATCTGACGACCTACAGAATTGCATGTATCAGGAATCATGTCCTTTTCAGCATTCTCGTTCGACAACGTTTAATGAAATATTTGACCATTTAGCAAAAGTACACTTGCGAAACAAATTATAATGAACACAATAGATTGGGATGTAATGTAAACATATGTCTTGAGGAATGCAAGGTGATACGAGATCCACAATAACGCCAAATTTACCGGATCTTAGGTTTACCATAAAATGCATATATATATATATATATATATATATATATGGTGATCAAACAGATAATGTTCTTATTTTGTTCGGAAATTCACAATGAATTAAACTGGTATCTTGAATGAGAAAAACATTCACTGTAGGTAAAGTACTTCTTGTGCTGATTGAACATCTAAGAATATGGCTTTATTTCAGATATTTTTCTGGTGTGCAAGATCACCGAGTGACTTCAAGTTATCCATTCTGGTTGACTTAATACATTTTATAATGTTTTTGTTTTCGAGAGCTTTATTAAAGTTATGAGTCAACTAGGAGGTATCAGTATAATTGAACCCGTAACATTGGTTTCAATCTAATAAGCTACAAGTAAATAATAGTAAAACCCAGAATATCACATTTTCTATAAACAATTCTCTCTTAGAGGACAATAGCATTCAATTATTGCAAATAACTATAACATAACAGCTATACTATTGTAATGTACAAGACGTGTTGGGGTTTTGTGAACTGTCTAGTCTAGCGGAAATCTCACAATAATGTGTTACTTGAATAAGTTATGGATTTTCATCAAGTAATGACCAATCCCATCACATATTGACAACAGACTTGGCTGGAATTGTCATATTAAAAACAAACAAAAACACTCTACTTGTTATGCACTGTTTGGAACCTTTGGTGTAGTAATGAATATTACTGGATTTTTTCCCAACACCAAATCGTTATTTTAACACCTCGACATGCGTTTGAACACAAGTGATCATCTTCAAGAGGAAGATCAAACCTCTTGGAGATGATCACTTGGTGATCGAAACAGGTGTCAAGGTAATAAAATAATGATTTGATGTTAAGAAAAAACTAACACTCTAGTATCAATTACAAAATTGATATAGACATAATTTTCTCAGTGAATTTGAAAGATCCAGAGACATATTTTTTTGGAAAAATTTCTACCCAGTCGAAAATGAAGATGAAAGTATGTATAAGTATAATAGTAATAAGTATAATAGATGCTCTTAGTAAATGTAATACTAATATCATTCGCAACTTGCATTCGCTGTTAAAAATACCGATCACATTACCTGTCATTTACAGTAGCGCGATATTTTTTAACTCCTGAAAGATTGAAAAAGTTCGAATGAAAAAAGCAAGTTGTTTGGTTTGGTTTTAATGGAGCGTTGATGATCCCATGAAATCAATCAATCAATCAATCAGAATTTTATTGAACCAGCTTTCTTTTACAATTATGTCAAGTGATACCAAACAAAACTGGAAAATACTAACTACTCCAACAGGTCAAAAGTCAAAACACACAAGATAAATGATAAAATAAGCACTGAAATGCCCACTTAAAAAACCGTCAAATACAGTAAAATCATATATAGATACTAAAGTAACAAAACATTATTTGACA
>WOGN01007587.1:0-11750 GCA_015342105.1 Leptinotarsa texana | reverse complement strand
GTATCCTCTCAAGTCCTTTCAGAAGGAATGATGTAAGGCTGATTGGTCGTACCGATTTGGGGTGTGGGTCTCTCCGGCCCACTTTAGGTATATATACTACCCTTGCTGCCAACCAACTGGGTGGTATATAGTTCCACGCCAGACTAAAGGAGAACTATGAGAATAGATAACATATTTCCAGTCCGTTTAGGGCGTTTAGCATTCTCGAAGGTAAAAGTTTTTTTGTTATCAAGGGTCAGATTTACAGGAAATTGGTTTTCTATCAAAAACTCTGACGTTTCTTCACTAGAGGTCTTGAATGTTCCATCGGGTCGTTTAAGCGACCCAATTTCAATAATCGGCTTCTTAAAGAGAATTTTGTAAATTTCTGTGTTGCGAGGTGAATCAGAGATACTATCACAGATTTTCCTCCAAGACTCCTATTTGCCTTTCAAATTTCCTTGTTGTACGTATCTAAGACAGTACTTCCTATTGAGCGTAAGACCGTGTTGCAAGAACTCCTGATGCACTATGCTATGGTAATCGAAGAAAACAGAAAAAGCTTGATATTTATTCGAACTTGGCGTGCTTTGTTTGGTCTTGTCTGTCCTGGGCCCTTCCATTGGGACGATTGAACTTTGAGTTCGATGTCATAACCACATACCCATGATTCGTCAACAGTTATGACCCTCTTATGCAAATCTGTATCGCCGTTGACCTCCTTCAACAATTCTTAAGCATGATCATGTGACGGTTTTTTGTCAAAATTCAGCAAATTTAGATGAACTTCGCTGCCACACTGATATGCCTACATCCTCAGCAACTCTAATAGTGATTTGATTCTTCATTAAAATTCTCTTAACATTTTCTTTGGTTGTTAATGGGCTGGGGCGTCCAGTTGTCATTCATGTCTTCTCGACTTTCTGTAGGAAACTTGTTAACACTTGTGAAAAATTTCCTGGCTCAAAGCACAATCACTGTATGCCACTGTCAAGATTTGATCGCCCAACATGAAAACACTTCTATTTTTTATGCCTTTTAGCAACAAACTGTACCTTGTACAGTTTGTTGGGTGTACCAACATAAAAAATTTAAAAACGATAGTCAAATGTACGTAGCCCACGAAACGTTCACCTCGTTTTTTCGATTTTCCACGTATTCAACAGATTGTACTCTTCATTGAAAATCGTATGTCCTTTATGTTATATACACAGAAGTGGGTGATGAGAAAAATTATTCAGAATTTTACTCAAATATATGGTATTTTACATGAAAATTCAAAGTGTTGATTATTTCCGAAAAATACATTCATGTTTATTTCAAGAAAGTATCATCAACCTCATTTTCAACAAGACGTAAAGCCGGTTGTCAAAACAACTGCAACTCACTTCGTGGATAATTGTAACATACAAATAACCGTATCGTATATTGAATTACGCTAATAACTTCCTTTTATTTTTGGCGAACGAAATGTCACGAGTCAAAACACATGGGCAATTTTATAAACGAGGCGTAAAAATGATCATAACTTAAAACACAATATTAGGTGTTGGATTTAATAATACCTTATTTAAGATGCAATAAATAAGTCACGTGAATATGGGTCGTCAGCCCTCATTAGTGTGCCAATATTTGTTTTGGATGTGGTAGGTCGTGAGGCAGAAAATAGAACAGTCTCTGAAATTGGTGAGGATTGTTTTCATTTGATCATCATATATCTATTCACTTCTTCACCTAATCGCGAGTAGAAAATCATTACTTATGTACACCTCAAATGCTTCTAGTTGAATGTGCTTTCATTCATTGTACTATTATTGTTTAATTTCAGTGAATGTACATCGTACAACGCAAAATGACTCCTCAAATCATTTGATAACAAATACAAATCTGATCGTCATTCAAATCTGGTTTACAGACATGAGTCGAACTATTGTGGCTGATGGAGCTTCCTTCATCGGTTTTCATCAAAGGCTAGAATTTCTACTGTTGGATTGAATAAAATGACTTTGCACATATACCTTCCATACCTCCTAGTACCGACTAGTTACCAAGTAATTCTCCACTTTCAGACATTGTTGCGGTGTTGACGGTCTGCTCCCAGATGTAGATCTTATGAATTAACTACTTGTGAAACGACTGTCCTATTCTATCTTTGAACCTTCTGGTACCGACTAGGTACCAAGTAATCTCCATTTTTTGACTAGAAGTAATCTGTAGTACTTTTTCGAATAACAAAGTCTTTGTTATGATGTTGATGATGTAGATCTTTTGAAATAACTGCTTGTGAAACGACGGTCATATTCTTTCTTTGTACTTAGAGACTAGTTTTACTCTAGCCTCCCTGAACACTCCTAGATGTTCTTTAATGCAACTAGCTGGCCAGGACTCGGTCTTTGATAAAGTTATTCTGAAAGAGCATTGGTTACTCGTTGCGGATGAAAGTTGTCATAGTTTCTGAAGTATCTTTTGATATCCAACAGATTCTTTTCTGAAGTCCATTTTGCTCAAATCAGGTCACAGAGTACTGTAAGCATTTTTGATTGCTCCGAACTGCTACTTCTACTACCAAATTACATATAACACTAAAACTTTGGTACCAACCAGCAATACTTCATTTTCTAGCTGGGAATATTTTGTATTTGGCTTGAACATTTGAAGTTCATTTCTTTAGATTTGTTTACTGCCTGTCTTCAAGCATAGCCCACTGGCTAATAAGAAAGAAGTGTATGAGATTTTGTAATACTTGATACCAGGATTCTTAAGTATAATAACTAGTGAAAAACTAGTTGCCCTCTCTATTTCATCTTTTAAGATTTGCAGACAACCATAATATCCATATTTTTTATTTAGGGAACAAACAAAACCCACGAGTTGGTTTTCGGAAACAGTAACATTATAGACTCCAATGAAACCCCCAACATGACAAAGGTTTGCGAACAAACAAACATCCCGCTGATATTTTGGCTACACGCAGGAGGCTAAAAGCATATCTGTATATTCGTTTCTTCCTCTGAGACCAGATTGGGTCAACAAGGAAAATGAAGCGTACTATAACCTTGTACTGTGAATATACATTCTGAAATAATATTAATAAAGGAATCATCTGAGAAAAAGACTGACGAACTACTTCTACAGATCCACAATCAATTCAGAAACATGAAACTAGGGATGTACAACAGAAACCTCAGCTACACGTGAAGTAGAAAAGAGAAAGAGATATCCCGTCATATTCAATCGAATAAGATGCAATAAGATTCAAGCAACTTACTGATGAGTTAGTTTAGATCAGAAGTGAGTTGGTCTATTCGACCCTTCTCCGCAACCCGCAAGGTTTTGTTGTGAGAAGGCTTATTAGACATCGTAGTTCATCCTCACAAGTATTTGGTTTCAAGTTTCAAAAGGTAAATGAACGCCTTGGAGTGAGTCAATCCTGGAAGATTTTGACAGAAGTCCATAAGTCTTCCAGGTGTTCAATGTTTATTTGGCAAAGCCTGAATCGATGTCAATTACAGTTTTTGATACGATGAAGCTGTTTGCAGTACCCTCCTTTGCAAGGGAGTCAGCAACCTGATTGCCTTTCAGGTCAGTATGGCCAGGAATCCAGACCACAGACAATCTGTTAGGTTCAACTATCGAGGAGAGTTGTTTTTGCTACCAATTTAGACGTTGCTCGGTAGGAGCCAAGAGCTTCCAACGCCGCTTGACTGTCCGATAATATTTTTATAGACTTGTGTATGGGGTTTAATCCTGACAATTTTTCCGCACACAATTCAATAGCATATATTTCCGCTTGAAATACAGTCGCCTAGGTCTCTAAGCAGGTTGATACTGCCATCCTGGGTCTGCGACTGAAAACACCTGCAGCAATACCTGAAGGTATTGTTTCTGAAGCCGGCACTGACTGATTTCTCAGCCAGCGAACATTGACTCACCGCGAAAGGAATGCGATCGACGAACCGCCGCGAAAATTATAGATGAGTGCCGAAACGACTAGAGAGATCTGCAGTGATCATTGACGATATATAAAGCCGGCCTCCCGTCCCGAAAGGGAGTCTGCATTCAGAAAGCGAACGGTTAACAAAGAATTCAAACAGTGAAGATAAATTAACTTGCTAATTGTTGTATATGAATTAGTTGTGATAGTAAAATATTGTTAAAATAAATTCTTAAGACAGTTAATTCTTTAATTCGTTGCAGTATTTTTGATTTGCAATCCTTCTGTGCACCAACAACAGTAATGTACAAGGCAGTTTGTAGTTGACAGTTGGACGCATAATGTCAGATGTCATTCCCAGATTGCTGGGACTTCAACTGTGAATCTTCAACTGCATTAAATTGATTTGTGCAATTGGCGATATGCGCATGTCTATATGCAGTCCATATAGCCTCTCTCTCCAAAAAAAAATGCAGAGGAGGTAGATCTGGACGGATCTCCATGATACTGATAATACAAGTTGAGATCAGAAGAATATGTCAACAAAGAAAGTGTACAAACTGATACAGGAACCATTGGTAAAAACATGGGAAAAATTGCAATGTAGTCGTGGGAGCCAGATGGAATGGACAATTTGGCCACTAAGAATAATCTAGGTGGAAGAGAAAGAATCTAGATGTAATATCTTCATTCTGATATATGATTTTAAAATATATTCATTGTTGTTCTTCATTCTGCCTTAGAACCTTTGGAAATATTCGAAATCAGCTTCTGAATGCTGGATTATTACATGCGTTCCTTGACAAATAAAAACATTTTGCACTCCCAAAACGAATATTTCAATTTCGATTTATTTAAATAAGCAAATCCGTTCCTGTCGATGACGAATCCAAAACAAACCATTCGAAATTTAATATGAGCCATCCATCCTCGATAATCGCATGCCATCAATCGATACGTCTGAAACAATCACTACAAAAAAAGCCCGTTAGATGCGTGTTCCGATGAAACCGAAAAAATGCGAAAGACACGGCTCATCGACTTCAACAAACATATAATCTAATGGCGTCCTTTGTCACCGCGAATCGTTAAAATGGAAATTCTATAATGAAGAATACAATAAGGAAGCGAGACGTGATTTTCTATTCTCAGCAGAAGTTATTGTTATTGGCAGGAGGCCGACTATTAAATAAATAAACACCTCTATCGATTCTTTTTCAATTGTTGCTGTAGCAATGACAGCGTTTGTAAATTCTTGTTGGAAATACATTACTGCTGCCAGATGTTTAACTAGAAATGTATTTTTACCACGAGTATATGTATGAGATTCATTTGAACTTGCAGGAATTAGTACTACCTCTTTTGTCGTCCTTCTATTATGTCACTAAGTTTGAAACTCCCTTACTGATCATATAATAGTAAAACAAATCATGAAATTATGAAACAACAACAAAAATTAAATAGCATTCCGGGGCGACTTCATTGATTCCAGTGGCGCATTTGCTTTTTCAGCTTCAGGAAAACCCGGAAAAACGTGCAGCACCTCATATCTGAAGATCTTCATCTGCCAATGTCCTTTCTTTCATAAAACACAATGTTGGGTGCCTTCAGATACTTCAATAAATCGCCAGAACAGTTAGTGACACGACCATCGTCAAAATTAAACCAATCCATTTCGTCTTTGGCCAAGGCGTAATAATGACCAGATTCAATGCCAGAACCACAGTAAACAATGACTGCATGAAGATTATGATAGTCGTCTGCTAGATTAAAGCGTTCATCTATTTCGAAACTTTGTGCCATAGTAGTATCCACCAAGAGGACTATAAAGGAGGGTCTCAGACCTCTGAAACTTCGAGGTGAAGAAATACAAGTGTCAGGAGGGGGGTGAAATATCTGGGAGTAATTCTAGATTCCAAACTGACCTGGAACCAACACTTGGAATGCGCTGGACGCAGATCATCAACTTCATATATAGGTTTTGAACCAGCTCTGGGGGTACCAGTCATTGGTACGAAACCAGATTAGGACATTGATCAATAAGAAGCACATAGAGCACTGGACAAAAGTACCTGGCAACAATCACATACCTCAGCTGCAGGTTACGCAATGAGGGGACAGAATCAGCTCTACATATCTTATGCGAATGTGAGGCATTGAATTACAGGAGGCAGGCAATATATAGATTTACGAAATTACGTCCAGAAGAATATGACGAACATCCAACACGGAACCTGTACAAACTAGTACAGGGAACCAGACTGATGGAATGGGTGTCATGAGAAGATGGGAAAATAAACGCAATAATCCCAAAAAGCTGCAGTGTTTTCTGGAGACTTGGACTAAATGGACAAGTCAGCTCCCAAGGTAACAAAAAAAAGAGGTTGGTGCTTCCGTCAGAGGTTGAGTCATGTTTGAGAACATCAGTGTTATTATTAGATTGACTGTTGTCTCAGCTATACTTGTTTTCTGTGATAGTGAGTTAGTTTGGCGCATGTTTAGCAATACAGTTGATACTTGTGATGCACTGTTTGGAACCTTTGGTGTAGTAATGAATATTACTGAAGTTTTTTCCCAACACCAAACCGTTATTTCAACACCTCGACACGAGTATCGATCACCAAGTAATCATCTTCAAGAGGAAGACCAAACTGATCTTCCTCTTGAAGCTCCATTTTCAGATAATTGTCTGAGTATTTGCCAAGTGACATCTGCTAGTGACACTTCAATACTACTCACAAATGAAAAATAGCAATGAAAGTAATTGGGAGTTTACTCCAATGAAATGATAACTCGAATGATATTGCTTCATGGAAACTTTTAAAATTTTGTACTAAAAGCTCTAAGAGCCAATCAGTATTTATTCGAGCTTGAGAAATAGGGTCTTAAGCCGAGACAGGGCCTTATTCAAGCCATCATATCCCATTAAATCTCAAGATCTCACGAATGAAAATAAGTATCACGTTTATTTGTTCAACATATTCAACAAAGACTCAAAGTTCAGCGTTCGTTGAACTGACATATTCCTGAGACAATTTACAGAATTAAAGTCTATATAAACTTGTTCCTGGAAATGCTTCGTTTCGGAGATACAGGGTGTTGAAATTGATTTGTTCTATTTGTTTTGTTTGTTTTCAATCCTAGACAGCTGTTCTCTAAGTTACCGGTATTGAATCGATATGATGTAAAGGAAGCCAGGTCACTATTTTTTTGGTCCCTGTTGTGTATGATTCTTGTTTCGTATACTCGACTGAAACGTTCATTAAATGAATACATCCTCAATATACTTGGATAAAATAGTGAATCGGTGGTTCACGCCGCAGGCCGGAAGATCGATTTTCACTTGCTATCGTTCAACCCGTGTTAGAAATTACACTTTGAAAGTTAACACCTCAGTAGTCTTCAGCTGGTACAACACACGTACACCCGTACATGAGTACCCGCACGCACATCCGTACCCGAACACATACAAGTAACATAAATATGTTGCTTCCGTCGATTGTACGATATTTATTTACAATGTATTTCTCTTTTA
The DNA here is from genome assembly GCA_015342105.1 of Leptinotarsa texana. Taxonomy (NCBI): domain Eukaryota; kingdom Metazoa; phylum Arthropoda; class Insecta; order Coleoptera; family Chrysomelidae; genus Leptinotarsa; species Leptinotarsa texana. Next base: position 4,302 of record WOGN01007587.1, on the reverse strand, counting down.
CTTTTGTCTTGTATGTGAGCAAATGAATAAATTATTATTATTATTATACAAGCTAATAAGCATGATGTAAAATTTTATTCGACCAATAGAGTCGAACAATATTTGTTGTGGAGTTTTCAGCTCCAGGTGAGAAGAATATTGTCCAAAAAGATGAAAAAAACGAATAGAATATCAAGATTGCTCGTGTAAATTGAAAGGGTTTTATTTTTAGGGAAGGATAACTTTTAGGGAAAAAAGTATTGATACAAAAATATGCGGTAATCTTTCAAAGAAAGGAAGAAAACAATCAATTTCAAAAAAGTAACTCTATACATGGACGTATAGATCATGCAAAGAAGTAACTTTCAGAAACAAACTAGAAGAAAAAGCCTTCTTGAAACAGCTACTTTCATATAAACGTTGAATTGAAAAATATGATTCATTAGGTTTTTCCGTTAACCAGCTATCGCACCCCTACGAACGACAACTCTCAGAAGTCGAAACTGAGGACAAACGAGGTCTCACCTTTTAACGTGAGATTCCTGACACGGGTTGGACAATAGCAAGTTAAAATCGAGCGTTTAGCCTGAGGCTTGAACCAACGACTCACACATCGGCCGATTGACTGAGTGAACAAAGCACCCATGTCGAACCGACCGGCTACTTACTTCCGAAACAAATATTTTTATATGAACACTGAATTAGACAAAAATTTGTTAATTTGAAAGGATTATATTTTGCGTAGAGACTAATTTTTAGAAAAGAAATATTTTGCCTTTCTACTACTTCATCTTGATTCAGAAAAATGTGGGAATATTCCAAAGAATGGAAGGAAAAATTTTCCTTCCAGATTTTTTTCTGAAAGTTACTTATTTGCATGATCTACACCTATGTGTATACAGTTATTTCTTTCAAAATTGATTTTTCTGAATCAAGATGGAGTAGTAGAAAGCCAAAAACATTTTTTTATTTAACAAAAACACCTTTCTCTACTCAGTTTGTATCCAAACATTCGTTATGAAATTGAATAAAATATCATTTACAGCATTCGTACATACGTATATACTGAATGGAAGAGTAAAATTTCACTCAGATGGAACACTGTGATCCTCACCGATGTTTCGCCTTACGGTGATCTCCTTAGGAATCTTCAGTACCAATCCGGAAACCATTATCAGAAAAAACACACAATTGATTCATGAAATTACGACTTTATGTCACGGAATGAGTTTAATCTCGATGATATCGTAATGACATTCATTGGCTTATTTGAAATAATCCTAACCAAAGGAATCTTATTTGAACTTGAATTTTCTGAAGTGATTAATTTTTGGGACGGAAAGTTCTTGGATTTCTACTACTCCACATTATTTTGTAACAAGAATTCCTCTGTGAACTTCGCGAATTATATCGAGATCACTCTGATTATTGAAGCCCTTAATGGGCTCAATATAATGCCGGCTTGCCGCCATAAGCTTGCCCAATAATCACTCACACAACGATGTGGAGAGTGGTCACTGGTTAGCAATGCTGGCGTGCCCTTCTTCTTCAGTGCTGAATGAGAAAATCATCCACTTTTATATCAACGACCATCCCCAACATTCCTACATTTCCATTCTTGTTATTCCACCGGGCCGATACTAGGAACAAAACATCTATGAATTCCGCCAATATTTCTCATCCTTTCGAACAGCAACAGAGAAGTCAGTTTTCCATATGGAGACTCGATCGTCGGATAACATTCCGCAATAGAAAAACGGCGCTATTCCCAGGAACCGTACAAGGATTCAAGGCTTAATTGACCGCATGAAAAAAACCGGCGGTCTCTAATTAATTAGTTTCGCGTCGTGAAGATTGGTTCATTACTTCTATGTCGATGGCACAGGAAAAATATTTTTCGCGCCGAACAATGAAACGGATGGATTTATGACTAAAAGGATTCGACACAGAAGTTATACGAGGAATGTTCAAAAGATAACGGGTTCATTTTCTTTTTTTTATGTTGATATACATGCTTCTGGAGTACGATAAGATTTTCAGGTATATTCATCGTTCACTTTGTCTGTGGCAGCCTCTGAAATCAGACGTGTTTATGACAGCTTGGCGATATTCGTTTGTTGAAACAAATGGATCGAGAAATTCATGAGATAAGTTTTAAGAGCGTTTCCAAGGTGATCGTGAAGACGTTCAATATGACGAACACCCCGATGATAAAGTACAAAAAGTAAAAAAGTTGTTGGGAATCACCGCCAAATACCAATAACACAAGTTTTTGATGACTAAGGCAAAACTAAGGCTCGATTCATTCTTGTGATGGTATTTTGAATCGACAAGAGCGGATAAGGCTCGATAAGATTAGGCTCATTGGGTTCCTCGATTTTAATGGCACAGTGTGTCATAACTTTTTGCCACGAGGTCAGAAGGTCATTAGGAGCACTACCTACATGTTCGACGGCCTTTAAGTGAAGTAAAGTAAAAACTTTGGGATTTATGGAAAATAACTCATGGCTTTTGCACTGCGATGAGTTATCTGTTTTATCAAGATTTGTTTGGAAAAAAAACAATTGTTTAATGATGCCCCAGCCTCCATATTCACCAGACATGGCACCGTGTGACTTTTCTCATCGTCTATTTCTCCCCTCAGAGGGAAGACACAGAAATGAGGGTCTTTCAAGTTTTTCACCAAACTAGTTAATTCTTTTAAATCGGATTGGTATTTTCTGAGTAATTTTCTGATATTTCTCGAAAACTTCCGAAAACTTCCGGATGGGCTGAAACAGATTTCGTGGTTTCATCTGAAAAAGATGAACTTACGATAAGAAAGCCATTGGTGTATATACATTACAAAACAGTTCATCGAATATTGGAGAAAATCCATTTCCATTTTATACTTTCCAAGGGCTATAACTTTTTTTGTGTGCACATTTGTATAAAGATAATCAAGTTATTTTTGAACCCAGAATATGTGGAATTCAAAGCATTTTGTCTAAATGCTAGGGGCAATCAAAGTCACAGAGCAAGATTAACGAATCAGTTTTGACATTGGAAGCCTACACACCAACGTTCCGGTCGAAGAAGTGCTCCAAATCATACAGAGGAAGGTATCCGAAGACGGGGACCTGAAAGATAAAACGAACTTACCTGTAGAGTTAATTATGGAATCACTAGGATGCTGTGTACGAAACTATTATTTCCGACTAAGGACGAATTCTTTGCACAAGGTGAGGGACTGCCAATAAGATCGCCACTTTCACCAGTTATAGCCAACATATATATGGAGTGGTCAGAAACTCTGACCATTGAAGAAACCCCGAGTCTGGTCGAAATACGTTGACGACACCTTTATTATATGGAACCATGAGAATACTGAACTAGACGCCTTTCTGAAACACATCAATCAACAACGTAAGACCTACCATTACTTTCACAATAGAGAAGGAAGTCCACAACGAATTGCCAGAGGCTCGACACTAAGTGGGAAACATCTGTATACCGAAAACCCACTCACACGGGACGGTATCTGAACCACGAATTCAACCACCATCAATCGACTAAAAGAGGAATCATCAAGACTCTTTTAGACCGTGCTTTTGGGCTCTGTAAGATCAATGAAGGTCTCGACAAGGAACTGGACAACACCAAAAATGATCCTCAATGGAATGACTACTCCAAAGGGATGGTAGAACAGACTTCGACTAAAAGACAGTAAGAGCCTCACAAGGAAGAGAAACCGTCATAACCAGTGCTTGTACTTCCATTTATGAAAGGATTATCGGAAAGAATAGGATGAATTAGAAACAAATACAACATCAGAACTTGCTACAGATCCGGAAACAATATCCGTAGTAGCCTCATGAAAACGCGGACTGCGATTCCAAGAATTGCATTTACCGGATACCCTGTGAGTGCGGAAAATCCTATATCGGTGAAACTAAGAGGCCATTGGAAGTTAGCATTGCCGAGCACAAGAAATATACCCAGCGAGGGAAAACCAGCAAATCAGGAATAGAAGAGCATGTTTGAAATCATCAACATAACAACGAGTGATCCCAAGCTGAGATCATACACAGGGGGGAAATTCAAAGCAGTCGCATACATATTGTCCAATAATGTATTCAGCCAAGCTAGTGTAGAGATACATATGGGAACCAATAATGCCTAACTCTCGCTAAATGATCATCTTAAACCGGTGACGCAGACAGAGGAAAGAGGAGATAAGTGAAAGCACTTGAATGACCCATAAATAGTCATCACTCGCAGAAATTAGTCCAGTCGTCACCCGAAGGTGACACGACAACCGACACATCGTGAAGTAACTTGGCT
>WOGN01007586.1:0-11750 GCA_015342105.1 Leptinotarsa texana | reverse complement strand
TAAGTAGAAATGCTCCAATTCCTGCTCTCTCATGGTCACGGACCATGCAGAGAAGGGGATCCGAACTCCTGACGACTTTACAGGCTGTATCCAGTACGATTCTGTCATGTATTATTATTATTATTATTATAATACAATGAAAATAACGAAACACGCACTTTTCTGTGTCTGATATCACTTCGGTTCTTTTTGAAACCTCTCGTCACTTTATAAAATGCGACTTCGGAAATGAGACACTTCGAAACATTTTAGGCGAAAACTAAATAGAGTAATTAAAAGTACATTCAATTTATATCTAGATGGTGCTACCAGTTTTAACTCGCAAAAATGTTACTTAGGGATTTTTTGCATAGAGCCCTTCATATACAGCACACCAATTTTTATGTATTTTTGATATGGTAGATACAAATAAGAGAGGTTCAATTTCAGTTTACTACAGGACTTGTCTAACGCTCGGCCTACGCGATTTTTATTTCAAACTATGCGCTTTCGTTTCAGATAATTTGACAACCAATTTCACTATCAACAAATGAAATGTCAATATCAACTTCATAACTCGCCCATGGAGAATGACCAATATACTCGTATCACAACCGACCAAGTATTTCATAAATCGCAAATTTTTCAAGAAGTAATCAAAACTCATCACGAGTAAACATCGAATGGGGCCGTTTATTTCGTTAATAGATGAAATTATTCGTCAACGATCAAAATCATGAAATGGTACTGAATCGCATGACACTGAAGCTACTTTCATGCAGGCCTAATTCGATTATGAGTCAGTCAAAAAGCTTGCATAGCCTAGCTTAAGGTTGCACATTTTACTAAAAAAAAGAACACTTACCCTTTGTTCCGCTGGCAAGATCCAACCCTTCTCTTGGGCCTTGGCGAAATCAATGTATTTATTTTCATTTTTGTCGTGGATCTTCCCTTCTACCGCATCCACCAAATTGGTGTCGATAGCATGCAACAAAGGTTCTATAATACCGCTCTCTGGATCTTTGATCACCGTACTACTGGGATCTATCAAGTTCCCAGCGATAGCTTCGGATAGCGTAAGTTTCTTTCTGTCGATTATATTTGTGGTGACAAACGGGTCGGTGAAACGCCCTGTAGTAGGATTGTACACGCCGTAAGTAACGGTTTCCATCAGTGTGAAGCTTTTGTTGGTGGTGATGAGCAAACCGGTTTCTAAAGCTGCCGATAAAGTGAACAGCTTAGAGGTGGAGCTATCTAGGACGTTGCCTTTATCAGCGTCTATCAGGCCCTTCCTGAAGCCTTCAGGAAGTTTGATCAATTTCTTTTTGTTGAAATCTTTGATGAGTGCAGTGTCCGGGTCGATGAAACCCAGCGCGATGGACTCTTTTAAGGTCAAAACCTCGTTGGATTGCGGAACTGTGAATTTTCCCGTAGCGACATTTAGAATGCCACTTTCGATAGCCTGAATGAAAGATGATGGTTCTTTTAGGTATATTAGAACCCCTTGATCGTACGTGACCACTAGTGACTTTACTTTGCCCGTTGTCGGATCGAATATGACGGTTTTCGCGACGTCTAGTTGTTTATCATCAATAGCGCTTGCGACCGATCTAAATTTACCTACCTGAAGGTCTTTAACAACGGCAACTTCCGGATCAAGCAACTCGAATTTGATGGCCTCATCCAAGGAGTACTCGCGAGCTTGTTTAGCCATTGCTGCGCTTGCAGAAACCGATTTTTGCACGAATTCTTCCGCCAGAGGCTTCTCTAGCGTGATCAGTAACCCTTTCTTGAAAGCTTCGTCCAAGTTGTACGTTTTCTTCGACTTAGAATCCAAAACCCGTCCCTTCTCCACGTCTATCTTATGATCCTGAATGGCTGCTGTTATGGATTTGACGCTGTTGTTGGTCGTGTCTTTCAAAGCGGTCGCCCGAGGATCGATGAAACTGTTAGCTATGGCTTGAGAAAGGTCGTAAAACTCTCCGTTTACGGGGTCGACGAATTTCCCGGACTCCGGTCTGTAAAGAACGTTTTTGATCGCTTCTTCCAGAGTCAGAGGCGTGCGAGCTGTCACTATCAAGCCCTTGTTCTTGGCTTCAAGTAAATCCACAGTATTGCCGTTGGGGAAGACGTACACGCCAAGCTGGTTATCTATGAGGCCGGTTTCGATAGCAGTAGTCAGTTGAACGTATTTGTTCTGCTGGCTGTTTTTAACTAGAGACGTTACTGGGTTGATGAGCTCGTTTTCGCATGCGTCTTTGAGGTTATATTTACGACCCGTTGCGGGATGGATGAACGATCCCTCTTCCGGAGTATAAAGTTCCATTTCCAAAGCTTCGTACAAACCGAAGTTGGCGAATTCAATGTCTACTATCAGGCCCGCGTTCATTGCTTCGGAGAGTTTGATAGATTTTTCTCCGTGTGGTTCTTTAAAAGTGCCGTTTCGCTTATCGATGATTCCCAGTCTGCAGGTGTCCGCGAAACTCTGCAACTTTCCTTGATTTTTATCGAAGTAGCAGGGCAGAAGCGGGTTGATAATGAAGTTGCGGATCGCTTCGTGCAGTGTTATTTTCCTCTCCGTGTTAGGATCCAGAATCTTTCCAGTATTTTCGTCGTATAAACCGCGGTGGATAGCTCTCTGCAACGATATCGCAGCTTTGTTGTCGACTAGAATGCCTAGGACGAAAGCTTTTTGTAGAGACACCTCTTGCGACTCCCCTTTAGAGAAATCTTTGACCATGCCGGTGTTTCCGTCTACGTAGTTATTGTGTATGGCGTCGATGAGAGGAATCTTTCTCCAGTTACCTATACGCGTATCTTTTACGCTAACAGACTCGGCGTCTATGAGATTGATTTCGATAGCTTCGATCAGTGTTAAATATTGCCCAGTCTGCGGGTCTAAGAATAGCTGCGATTCTTCGTCGTAGATGCCCTTGGCAATAGCCTCGCTGAGAGGAATCGGCGGTCGTATTTCTACGAGTAAACCTCTTTCAAACGCTTCGTTAAAGTCGACTGGTTCGTTGTAGCTTAGAATAACACCTTCGTTGGTGTCGATAATGCCGTCGTAAACTGCCTGTTCGAACGTCACTATTTCTTCGTCGATTGTTACCAAAGTGGAGGAAATGTCAACGTAGCCCCTATTAATCGCACTGGAGGCCTTCAACCTTTCTTTGTTCTTGGGGTTAATAAACTTACCCGTAGTTGGATCGTAAAAACCTTTGAATACGGCCTCTGGGAGGGTGATTTGGTTCTTGTACGGTACGACCAGACCTCTGTCGTATGCTTCGTAGAGATTCATTTCGGTGTTGTTCATTGGATCCAAAGCCTGTCCTTTGACAGGATCGATCAGTTTCAAGTTTATAGCGTCGTTCAGGGTAATTATATCGCCCGATCTAGGCTCTTTGACTGTCAGAACGTTGGGGTTGACGACGCCACCGTCGATTGCCTCTACTAGGGTGACGTTCGCGTTGTTGATAGTGAACAAACCGGTTTTCGGGTCATACACCTTTTGTGCCAATGTTTCTTGTAGAGACCACGGCAGGACCGTGCTGAGAATGTAACCTCTGAGGTAAGCTTGGTCTAGAGGAAGCAACGGATTCGTTAAAACCCCTTTCTCTGCATCGACTAAGTTACTTTGGATCGCCTCTTTGATTTCTATGATGCGGCCTCGTTTATCGTCTTTGATTCGTGTAGTAACAGGATCTATTAGCTTGCACTCTATAGCTTTCTGTAGAGTTATCTCGTCTCCAGTTATCGGATTCAGTATCAAACCCGTTCGCGGCGTATAGTAGTTTTGGATGATAGCTTGAAGCAAATTGAACACTACCGGTTTCGTCTGAATCAGTTTCATATCTAGAGCTTTGTTTAACGGCACTAGTTGACCGGTTTTGGTGTCTTTAACCTTACCTTCTTCGGAATTCAATACTTTTTGTTTCAAAGCTTCCTCTAGAGATATGAAACTGTTTGCTTTAGTATCTTTTATTTCGCTGATCTTATCGTCGATTATTAGTCTATCCACAGCGTCGGCTACAGAGAGCTGCGCCTTCGTCAGAGGGTCTATGATTTTGCATGTTTGTGGATCGTACATGTCCTTGTGAATGGCTGCTTGAAGTGAAATCGGTCTCGGTATAGCGAGCACGTAACCTTTGATGAAAGCTTCAGGAAACTGCATCGTATGTTGCGTTGCTGTGTTGATAACCAACCCCCGCTGAGGGTCTACAATAGATTTATCCACTGCCTCGTAGTAAGGAACTAATTGCATGCTCTTTGGATCTCTGATAGTAACAGACTTGCCATCAACTATATTGCAGCTGATCGCTTTGAAGAGAGGTAGGGTCTTGTTCTCCGTTGCTACTGTGATGTTGACAGGATCGAACATATCTGTTTCGACGATTTCCTGTAATGTCAGCGGTTGGTACTTCTCCTTGGGTTTGTCGTTGACGTGGATGATCCATCGAAGCTTCACGGCCTCGAAGAACGGCACCTTTTTACCAGTCTTAGGATCCACCATGTAGCCGCTGTTCTTGTCGATCAAAGGTCTCCTCAAAGCTTCATCAAGGGTGATGTATACGGGGGGTTTCTTGGTCGAATCTTTCACTAGAATCGTCTCGGGATCGAACACCCGCAAGCCATAGATAAGCTCTTCAAAGCTAATGTAGGCTCCAGTTTTGGGGTTGAGGAATTTGCGACATTTCGGGTCATAGTAGCCAAGTTCCGCTAGCTTCTGAGCGGTTATAGTTTTAGACATAACTAGCACGCTGGTGTTGTACTCTTCCACCAGGACAACTTCATGATTACTCATGACTTGAACTTCGTCAAGAAGGCTGATTTTATTTTGATCCAAACCGTCTTGAACCGTGAAGGGTAGTTCTTCGTTACGGTGTACAACCCGACAGATTTTTGGCTCGATTCTACTTTGCGAGATGGCGTCTCCAATTGGAAGAAAGACCGGCTTCTGCGGCACCTCCACGATTAGAGTAACTTCTTCTTTCACATCACTGGACTTGGATTTTACAGGCTTGAGTAATTTTTGAGAGTAGATTTCATGAGTTGTAGTTGTAGTGGTAGAGCTTGGTGATGTGTCCTGGGTTGTTTCCGAAGATCGCTGTGATTTCTTCTCAGCGAAGTCTTTAACTGCTTTTACGGCGGCAGCTCCTGCTAAAACAGGAGCAACCACAGGCAGTGCCAACCCGCCTAGAACTGCGATGAGCCCTTTTTTGGTCGCTTCTTTGAAGTTGATGGTTTTCCCGGACTTTTCGTCCATTACTTTGCCAGTCTTTGGATCAAGTAGCCCTTTTTCTACAGCTTGCTCCACTGTAATAGGTTTGTGTGCGGTAACGTCATACACCATAGAGTTGGGATCAATGATTTCTTTCTCCATGGCTTCTTTGAACGTCAGCTGTTTATTTTTGTCAGAAGGATCGTGGAAAGTGCTTGTTTCTTCATTGTAAATAGTTTGAAAAGCTTCGGCGATATTCAGTTCAGTTGTTTTGTGACTAGTAACGACAGTTTCCTGCAGTTCTACGTTAGTGTCTGGCACAGCTGATAACTTCCCTTCTTGTAATGCTTGCTCAATGGACACTTTTTCTCCTGAGTTCGGATCTGTGAAGATGCCCGCGCTCATGTCAACGAGGCCCTTATTCAAAGCGTCAGAAAAACTCATCTTGATATCTTTGACAATAGTGCGGTTCTTTGTTTCACTGACATCTTTGACGATTCCCTGTTTCCTTGCTTCATCTATAGAAATAATTTGACCAGTTTCTAAGTTCTGTACTTCGCCCTTGTTCAGAAGGGCGAATCCGGTTTGAAGTTCGATTGTTTTCGTAGTGACAGTATGAATAGTGTTTATCGTCTCAGTTAGAGTAGTAACAGGAGTTGAGTGGGCGAATGACAACCCTTCTAGCGGTTCTTTAATGACCAGCAATCCTTTTTCAACCGCCTCGGATACGGGGTACATTTTTCCGGATTTAGGGTCAGTAAAAGTCCCTTTTTCGGAGTCGATTAGATGAGATTCCAAAGCATCTTCGATCCTGATCGATTCAGGACTAGCGGGAAACGGCAACGACATTATAAAGTTTTGTTCGATAGCTTCACTGAGCGGTATGGTTTCCTTAGTAATAGGGTTCATAATTTCCTTCTTCTCGGTATCGACTAGACCCCGTTTCACGGCTACAGGGAATGTCATGCCTGCAGGAGGGATTTCTATAGGTCCAGAGTGAACGGTATTGTCAAATATTTTGTCTTTAACTGCTTCCTGTATATGTAAGCTGCCGTGACTTGTTTGCACTGTCGATTTCTCGTCGTCTATCACACCGGTTTCGATCGCTTCGCTCACAGTCAATACATCGCCAGACTTTTCGACTAGAGTGCTGAGCGGATCGATAATATCACAGACAATAGCTTCGCTGATGCTCAAATGAGCTCCGGTTTCGGGGTGCACAATTTTGTTACTTTCTACATCAAGTAAACCCTGTTTCACCAATTCAGGAATGGACAGACTTCGATTCAAAGGCACTAGTAGTTCATTGGTACCGTCAGGGTCCAAAATGCCACGTTCGATGGCTTCTTTGATAGTGAGTAAGTCACCTCGTTGAGGATCCACGATCTTGCCCCGGTGGCCGTCTACTTTTCGGGCTTCTAGAGCTTCTTGTAGAGTCAGCTGCTCACCTTCAGAGGAAATGAACCTTTCTCTCTCCTCCAAAATTTGTGCTGTATCCTCATCTATAATACCTGTTTCGAGCGCTTCCATAGGTTTCACTATTTTCTTTCTAAGTTTTTGCAAAACTACTCGTTTAGCTTCTCTTTCTGGGCTCAAAGATTGAGCTCGTCCAATTTTCACTCTGTACGTAGGCTCGATAGTAATACGCGCTCTGGTTTTTTCTGCCTCCGACATCTTACTTGGTTCGTCCAGACTGATTGAGACTGTACCCAGTTTCTTCATTTTAGGGGTATCTTCCTTCTGGACTTTGATTGTATCCAGTTGCTCTGGTGTGATGATTCCTTCAGCGAGAGCTTCATGAGAAGTATATGTTTTCCCGGTTTTAGGATCGGTAATTCGTATAGAACTGTGGGTTTCAGTGATTACAGATTGAACGCCTTGATCATTTATATGGGTAGAATTTGCGTATCTTAAATTGTCAAATGCCTCCTGATCGATAAGCCCTTGTTGCAGGGCTACCTCAGCCGGTATTTGTTCACCTGTTTTCGGATCTACGACAAAAATGTTCTTGACGATTTCAATCATCGATTTCGTGGCTAAGATAGGCGTTCCAACAACGGCCACTAGACCTGATTTCGTCGCGTCCTGCAAAGATATTTTATTTCCAAATTTATCGGTGTAAGTTTTTTCCTCAGGATGAATTACATTACGTGCGATTGCTTCCTTCATAGATATATCTCTTCCCGATTTTGGGTCTTTAACTTTTACAGTGTCTGAAGAGATTTTGTTCTCGAGGATTGCTGTTATGAGATCTGATGACTGGTTTTCTTGCGAGAATATAACCAAAGTAGATTTGGGGTCGTAAATAACACCTGTTTGGATTTGCATTGGTTCTAGAGATTTAAACTCTGATTTGGGTGTGTGATCTGTCTCCACTTTCCCTCCTAATACTATAACGTTTCTGTTGATAGCTTCTTGCATTGTAAGCTGCTCTGTTTCAGTTATGTAATGCCCAGTAGCGTTCAAAATTTTTTTCTCTAAGGCTCTTGTGACTGGAATTTGACGTTTTGTAAGGGGATCTACCACAACTACGGAAGAGCTGTTGATAAGTTTTAATGTGATACATTCCTCGAATGTCACCAGACGGTCAGTGCCGTATATAATAAACAAACCGCTAACGGGATCGAACAATTCTCGATTTATGGCATCTGCCAGATTCCAACCTTCTTTGGGAACATCATACACGTATTTTTCGAAAGATTTCTTCTCGTTAGTTATGAATTCCGACGACTGAATTTTGGTATTGGACGGATCAGAATCTCTCGCAACGGGATAACTTTTATTACTATGAATTGAAACAGTGGACGTTTTAGAAGTACTAGGGCTAACGATTTTTTCGGAACTTTCGGTATCGGGTGCTAACTTACCTTCGCTGATCGCCTGAACGATGGGAATAACGGTTTTGGTTTGGGGATCGGTATAAGTCTGTTCTTCGTTATTGATCAGACCCAACCGAAGGGCTTCCGTATAAGTGATGACTTCCTGTTTTACATCTTTGCTCGTGACAGTGACGTACCTCTGAACAAGGGTGCGCGTGACGCGTGTAGACACGTTCAGGTTCAGTAGACTATTCAAGAGAGCAGCGCCTTCAGGAGTTATGAGGTTTTTCGCGATGGCTTCATTCAGGTAGACGATTTTGTTTGTGGTTAAGTCTATGAGATTACCGGTTTTCGGGTCGACATAGCCGCGAAATACCGCTTCTAAAAGATTCAATTCACGCTGGTTTTCGATTATACCGATAGGTCGCGTTAAATTTTCGTAAACTTCCGGTTTTACCTCCCCGGACGTTACCCCTTCTATAAACGGAATTAGCTTGCCGCTCTTTTTACTGACCAGTAGACTACCACCATTCTTTTTGCTGATGAAACCTTTTACGTTCGCGGCATTGAAGCTGATGTGATCTGATTTATCAGGTGGTTGGAAACCGTCGACGTCAAAGATAGACTTCCTGACTACTGATATTATGTAGCCCCTGCTAACGGCCTCTTGGATGGTAACGATCTCTTCCGTTACGCAGTTCCTGAACTTGCTGTCAGGCAAAATTATGCCTTCTTTGAGAGCTTCGCTCAGCGTTACATGCTCGTTAGTTTTCAGATCCAAGATGGTCTTAGTGGAGTCGAGGTCTAGAACTCCGCGATTAGCAGCCTCTAATAGAGTCAGTTTCGTTTGATGCATCGGCGAGAAAATCTTACCTTCATCGTCCATTAAGTTATCGTCAACTACTTCTTTCAGAGATTTCGGTTTGACTATCAGCTGTCGGCGCTTAGCCTCGAGAAAATTTAATTTCTCGTGGCCTAATACGTACTTGCCTAACTTCGGGTTGATTAAATTACTTTCTAGGGCTTGTATTACTGTTATTTTACTATCCGTTTTGGGATCAACGATTTCCCTGATGTCACCATCGACGACGTTACATTTAACCGCGGCATCGATTTGATACTTATTACCCGAGTTGCGGTCCACAATCCAACCGGTTTTGTCATCAATCAAGCCTTGACTAATGGCGTCTGACAAGGGCACTGCACCTGTTTGTAATTTGACTTCCGTGTGCTGAAGAAGGTACCCTCGCTTATAAGCTTCCCTGATGTCAATGGTTTCTCCGTTGTCTAGCGTGTACGTTCCGGACTGAATATCGACTCTTCCATCATCAATGGCTTGATTTATAGTGACGGAATGGGTTACCTTTATTCTCTTCTCAGATGGGTCTAGGTAACCTTGTTCCGCTTCATAGATTTCGCGTTGAATTGCCTCTAGAAGTGTGAGATCACGACCATCTTCGGTGCTTCCACAGGGGCTGCTCAGTCTTTCTGCAATTTTAGGTTCAACTAGTCCCGCTCTTTGAGCTTCGACAATAGAAATTTGGGTGCCGTCCGTAGAGGCAACTACTTTACCGGTCCTGACGTCTAATATTCTTTCGGCGATGGCCTCTCGTATTGTCAGTAATTCTCCCGTATAGGGATTGATGATTCCGGCGATGTCGAGGATATCCAATCCTTCGGGAGTGTTATGGCTCCTTTTCAGTGATTTGATTTCTGTGAATTGCATCGAGCTGTCCCATCTTTGGGGTTCTTGAATTATTTTAGTAAGGGTGGTGTGTTTGTCTGGTGGACGACCGTTAGTGATGTGGTCCACTTCATCGTTTTTCCAGTTATCTTTTGTCTGCTCATCTGTGATTTTGATGGTTGTGCCATTCTCAGAGTTAGAAGATGTTTTTGTGGTTTGAACATACCTAGTGATGGGAGATAATTTGGGGTTTAACATAAATAGTAATATGATGTGTCGAGAAATTCACTGCTATGACGTATAACGTACGTTTCTTAGAAAAATCATATATAAATAAACTTACTGTTTGCTGTAGTGGGTTGTTGTAGTATATGTTGAAGTGTGTTCGCTGGTACTGCTCATGTGGAATTCAGATCTGAAGGTACGGAATGGTTGTGGTTGCATCTGTTCGACCAATCTCTGTAAAAGAAACAAAGATAATTTCATTATTGGCAACAAAAAACCTTGATAAAAATTATAGGGTTTTAGTAGTCGTCGTGATTGGTTAAATTTTGTTTATAAGGCTCAAATTTTTCTCAAAATAGTTGTCAAATATCACTCTTTTTTATTTTTTTTCTATAATGGAAACAGAAAGTACTACATCCTGCAGCAGGAAAAGTTATATTTTCCTCTCTAGTACTACGAATAACCATTATTTGAATTTGATTGGTGAATGTTGTAGATTCAGCCTTCAGTTTCTAACCGATTTCAAATTGGAGAAGTAGACAAAAATGAAAAATAAAATGAAATAAAAAAGAATGGAATAGCAAAAATGTCAAAAATAGTAAAAATGAGTTGATGAAAACGGAAACTACTGTTTGAAAAAAAAATGAACAATGAGTGAAAAAAATATATAATAACACTAATTTGTAGAAGAAAAAAAACAATTATGGTGATATAAAATGAAAATGAATTGATAAATGGCTGAATATCAATTATATGTAAACAATAACAAAAATATAAAATGAAAAAAAATGCTAAAAAATTTAAAATAAAAAAGACATTTCACAGCTACGTTTCAGTATTTCTTATATTTACTTTTGTTTATTCGATTTATTTATGTTCAAGAAGTATCTCGTAGGTGTAGACCAGGAAATCGTCTTGATCATAATTTATAGCAAATAAATTATACTGAATTCTGTTTCTCCTCTCATTGTCATTCTCAGTTAAAAATATGTTTTCCGTAACCAGCTGCCGCCCCCTAGGAAAGACAGCCCTCAGAAGTCGAAATTTGTGCGAGCTGAGAACTAATGAGGTCTTACATTTTAACGTGCGATTCCTAGCACGATAAAAAATGAAAATCGGTCGTCCAGCCTCACGACTTTAACCACTAGTTTTCATAACAGGGCAAGCCACCTACGCCAGTCCAACTGGCTACCTCACTCACCCCACACCGTGGGGTGAGTGATCATTGGGTCCAAGAATCATTTGCCCTGAATAAGCGCAGTGAGCCAAAAATGACAGCCTTCTATATTCGTCCGGCTGAAATTTCTGCCTTAGTGCGGCAAGCTGGTGGAGAGGACATCATTCCACCAAGGACTCCAATATAATCACAAGAAGCATTTTGACAGAGTGGTCTGGATGGAGTCTGTAGAGTTTGAAGAGATAATTTCGATATTTTATTCATTTTTCCTCATCTTTTCAGACGATACTCGTCTTGCCAGGAGCTGAAAACGGCACAACAAATATCGTCTTGATCTGATGGTCAAAAAGGAGTACATCAATCTCATTAGCTTGTGTGAGCCTGAGAGTGAGGAATCAATAATTCCAATAAATTCGGCACTTCTCGTTCCCCACAACGGATTCAATATCCCCCGGAGCGTAGAGCAACACCGGTGTCTCGTCAATACCGTAAGAGTGCCATAGATAGTAATATAGCACTGTCAGGGCCGCGTTATGTCGATGGATATAGGACGAGACCGCATATGCTGGACATGCTGATAGCAAGTGCATTAGGGTCTCGGGCGCCTCGCGGCAGGCCCTGCACCTTGTGTCAGGAACCTCTATACCC
>WOGN01007585.1:0-11750 GCA_015342105.1 Leptinotarsa texana | reverse complement strand
ATTGTAAGCACTATGCAGTGCCACGCTTCAAATTAATAAATTCTTTTTGAATTTTAATAAATTATTATCAATTCTTTATTGTCTTTAATTACCTATACTTCTGGCGGTCGGCCCGCCATCAGTTCATGATTTGTCCGAGTGGCCACTAGTCTTCATAAGTCTGTGCAACCATGCTTTAGATGCAGTACAAGGAACATAGGCTCCATAGACCAGAGGAATCGTGTTACTCAAATGTTATAGAGAATGGGTACAGAATAAGTGAGGTGTGCTTAAAGTTGTTGAAACCAGTACATGAAGACAAGTTTTCAGATACCTTCGAAAGTTTAGAAACCAAAAAATGTGGAATGAGATCTACGAACGGCGATAAAAGTCCCATTCGGTACTCTTACATAATTACAGGCAAAAAAAAGGTGGAGATTTGGTATCAGTTAGGTAGTAAATAATAAAATAGGGCCGTAACAAAATACTAGGAATTGATGTGACTACCCTCACTACTAAAGTTAATGATTCGTCTAGGTGCATAAAAAATTTCAACATAGCTGTAAGAAGCAGTTTTAGACATCTCCTGATGATGCTAACTTGGTTAACGAAACACGCTCCAAATTTTGTCCTGGTGAGGAAAACGTGTTTTCAATAGGTATGAGTATATCAATAAAATAGTTCATACAAATTTTTCCATTACTTCAATAGTAGGGAACATATTGACGAAATTCATATATTTTCCATTATCTTTCGAGATCTCAAAGTATCGAAATGAGGCATAAAAATATCAACTTTATTTGTCTGAAAAAGTTCTACAGAAAGTACTCTTGGTTCAGTAAATTTGTTCTATCTTGTCCTATCTTGTAACGGAGGATTCAAAACTAACTGATATCACAGTAGAAGAATTCAGATCACTTGATATGATTTGGATATCAGCCATCTACGTATATTATTTATATTTTCATAATCGAAGAGCATAATATATGCCTACATATTTATTTCTGTCAAAGTGTGGCATCAGTTTGCTAATAAGAATGGCCAGTCAACATATTTAATGTATAAATAGGTAATTACGTAACTACCTGAAAACAACACCAAACAAAAGTGAGGTTTTCAAAGTCACTACGTAAAACAAAACCAAGACTTTTTACGAATAACAGTCACATTTCAACCAATTTACACAAACTATTAGTTGATTATTGGTGGAAACTATATGAAAATTAATTCTTTACTTTTTGAGTACATCGCGTTCACAGCCGTAGATACTTTTTTATTCTATGTAGTGATTTCAAAACAAGACATAAAATCTAGGGTCATTAGCAGCATTTTGTACTCTAACGCAAATATTTGGAATCCCACCAAAAAAGCATCAATCCCCCAGACCACTACGCCTATGAATTAAATTAAATGTATGTGTTATCAATGCAGAGTGTCGAATACAGTCATGGAGAGTCATTTCACAATTGTATTGTTGGCATCCTTGAGATAAGATAGACATCAACAATGTGAGACTAAAAACAATTCAGCAGTCCAAAAATATTGAGAGTTTAAAAGTGACCAGTACCATGGATTTACCAGAAACATACGTGCCCGGTTTCCATTACGAAAATGCTGTTAGGAAAATGAAATACAACAAGTTAGGAGATACAGGAATGAATGTTTCCGAAATATCACTCGGTACGGCTGGATTCTGTTATTTCTATGGGTAAGTTTTGCAAAAGAATCATAACATAAGTAAACTCAATTGTGCTAAGAACTTGATTATAATTCCAAAAATATTTTCATCCATAGGCGTCCCTACTGAGGTTACTTTGGGTTAATTTATTACAGTTAAATGGGGTTACTAAAAACTGGCAAAAATTTGAAAAATTTTATGCAATTTTGATTTATAGGTTGTCAAAAGTGTTAACTTCATGTTATGGTGTTTCGAATGTTTTTCTTCATAAAACCGCGAACAGTAGTTTTCGGCAACAACTGATGATGTAAAACTGACCTGTTAAGTATTTTTACCACCATGTAAATAGATTTAGACATTTTAACTTT
Organism: Leptinotarsa texana; assembly: GCA_015342105.1. Taxonomy (NCBI): domain Eukaryota; kingdom Metazoa; phylum Arthropoda; class Insecta; order Coleoptera; family Chrysomelidae; genus Leptinotarsa; species Leptinotarsa texana. The sequence continues at coordinate 9,725 of WOGN01007585.1, read as the reverse complement.
TAACCTAAAAATGTACTAAAACAACCCTTATTTCTACAACATAAAATATCAAATCGTTAAGTATTCGTTTTGAGGGTACACGGCGATTTTAAAAAAAATTTTTGAGTGTATTTACGTAATTTGAGATACGTAGATTACGAATCCTGAAGAAAAAAGCGACGCTCCCCCTTATTTACAAAGTTACGGCCCTTCAAAGTTTAGAAAAGGGTCACTTTTCACCCTTCTTTTCCACAAAATGAACTATTTAAAAACACAAGCATTTATTCACGAGGTCAACCATACACCTTATTCCTCCTTCCTTGACTCTTTTCACTTCAACAATCAACGTTTTTCCAATAAAAATGTTAAAAAATATACGGAGATGCTTTTTGGTTATATATCTCTGTATTTTACGTTTTTAAGGTTGATGGCATAGTTGTTACGACTCATGTAAGCATTCGTTTTTAAATTAAGTTTAAAAAAAATGTTGACTGTTGAAGTGAGGAGTGTCAAGGAAGGAGGAATAAGGTATAAAGGTGACCTAGTGAATAAATGCTTGTGTTTTTAAATAGTTTACCTAGTTTCAAGAAGGCTGAAAAACTGCCCTTTTCTGAACTTTGAAGAGACGTAACTTTGTTAATAAGGGAGAGCGCCGCTTTTTTCTTTCGTATTCGTAATCTACGCATCAAAATACGTAAGTCCATTCAAAATTTTTTTCAAAATCGCCGAGTGCCTTCAAAACGAATATTTACCATCAAATCTCTAGTATTTACGTAAAAATATATGGAAATGTACTGAAAATTGCGTCAACAGCAGCCGGCACTGACCAACAGAAAAGGTCCGATCTTGCCCGCCCGCATATTTCACAAATCACCGCCCGAACCACCATACTCCCCAGATCTATCGCCAACCGACCAGCATTATTTCAAGCACTTCGTTAACTTTCACACAGGTAGACACCCTCGCCAGTCAGGATCAGGCAGAAACGGTCTTCATCGACTCCATCGAATCCCAAGCAAACAATTTCTACACTGACAGAATCAATCTATTTGTGTTACTTTGAGAAATGTGAACTGATTCAAATGGCGCTTATTTCGAATAAATTCAATAAGTATTCACTGAGATCTTACTCTGTTTAAAGTAGACTCATTAAAACGGAAACAACTTACAAAACAATCTAATATCACCTAACTCTTAGCTGACATTTCTTATCTCTTTATAATTAAGGATCTGCTATCCGCTTATGAAGATTTTTGTTCGACATCTATATTTCTAGGTCAAGAGCTAAAATGGGAGAGTATAGCTAAACTGAGGTCCCAATCTGCCTTCTCCTCAAGTAGTGACATACTTTTAGGGTTTTTTTTAATCCACACTATGTTTCAAGTTACACCCAAAGCTTTCTTCCTGTAATACAGATGTATATACACAAGTTTTTCAATTTGCCCCTTATCAAGCGGTAACTTAAAACAAGATATTAAGGTTGGACAACATTTTCGTAAAAAGCTAAACTTTTCCAGTAACTACGACGTAGAAGAATGCAGAAAAACTGTACACGAAGCAATAAAAAATGGTATTAATTTTATTGATACTGGTCCTTGGTATGGTCATGGGGTTGCAGAAGAAATACTCGGAAAGGTTTGTAGTCAAGAGAAGTAATCTGGAGCGAATAACTTCTAATAACTTTTTTCTGCATGTTTTATAGTGCTTGAAGGGGGTTCCTAGAAAGGCCTATTATATTGGCACTAAGGTAGGGCGCTACGAAAAAGACCCGGAGCTAATGTTTGATTTTTCTGTGAAAAAGACGAAGGAAAGCATTGACATTTCTTTGAAGAAGTTGGGAATCGATTACGTTGACATCCTGCAGGTGAGTGGCTTTCAAAATTGAATATCCGGAATTTCAAGAGCATCCGTCGACTTCCTACGGTACTAAACGCTTCATCTAACTACGGCAGCAGAGGTCTTGGGTGGTATGTGCTTTAACTACAAAGTCTCAGTAACGACTGACTGACGAGCTACGTGTTCACTCGTATTTATAATTTCAGGGTGATGGTGATAATGGCGGCAAGTGAGCAAATGCTCACTCCTGATTGGTCTAGACTTTTGCTGGATCCTTCTTATTGTTCTGCACTGTTACTAGGTTTTTCTGATTGATCCACGTTGTTGACAGGTATGCTGCTGGTAGGATGTCGATCGAAGTTGTCTATTTCTGGCCTTCCTAGGCACTGCATACCACATTCTGTTGACTTGTATACCTTCTTATTTTCTGTTTTAATTGTTGGGATGCGTATTGATCTCAACGGCCTCCTTAATGCCCTAAATTAGCATTTTCCTGGTATTCTATTACTTGATCTGTTTCTCCTAGGACATTTCCTGCAATCGCGGATTTCTCCGGTTGCATGGGGCGGCAGCTACGCTTGTGTTCTTGTATCCTGCTGCGTTTGATAGTTTCGATGTAAACCAAGTCACGGGAACAGAATGTCTGTCTTATTTATATTATGCATTCGTATTCTTATATGTACTTTACTGCCTACCTAGTTTTCTAGATTTAATACTTTTTGGCAATGCAATCTATTTTATACCACCACAAAGCATTTTAATTGATTGTTTGATACTTTCAGATACATGATATAGAATTTGCTCCTAGCCTGGACTTTCTCTTCAACGAAACTCTGCCCGCTGTGGTAGATATTGTAAGAGCTGGAAAAGCCAGATTCATCGGGATAACCGGATATCCTGTTTCCACTCTGATGGAGTTCATCCAAAAAAGCAGCGTTCAGATTCACACGATATTGTCTTACTGTAGACTAACTATGATAGATGACACTTTGAATTCATTCATACCTGAATTGGAGGTTAGTATTCAAATCAATTTTTAATGAAAGATTTTCCCTAATAATAGTGAAATCTGTCTCAGCGAAACAGCGATTTTTCTTATGATTGAATTAACTTACCTTCTGATATATTCTGTGAAGTGAAATTGAATCAATTTTTGCATTCTTAGTTAAACGGGTTGTTGGCATATTAACCGAATATATGACAGGTTCCTCTTGTAACGAGTTGTTATATTCTGCTTAGTTTGACCAACATACTTTTTATGGCAACTTTCACAGCTTATTTCGTAATTACCAGAATTTGCCTATTTTTTCGTGTTACAAACTGTTTTGAAAGTGATTTTCATATTTATTTTTTTTCAAAATTTGGAACAATCCCTTGATAATGCCTTGCTGACATTACCAGATGGGAATGAATTAATAAATTAGGGCTCACTATGCCTTCTATGAACAAATGGATCTTATGAGTAGATGATGCGAGTCCTTGATCAATAAATAATAAATTAATAATATCTCTATTTTGATACAAATTATTCATTGTATTTTTGGAATTATACTTTTCAGAAGAGGAAAATTGGCATCATTAATGGCGCAGCGAACTCAATGGGATTATTGAGTAATTTCGGACCCCAAAAATGGCATCCTGCTTGTCAAGAAATTAAAGACATATGTTCTCAAGCTAGGAATTTATGCAAGGTATATCAAATATGCACCGTTTAATTTAAGTCTATATGAATATATATACATTTGTTTTATTGGATTCGAAAATTTGTACTTTGAAAACTTCATCAAAAGGAGTATAATCCCGAAATTCCTCTTCTTCTCTTTTATGTATCTCTGAGTATTGAAGAGAAAGCAAAACTAATGCCCGTATTCTCCGTAGAATATTAAGCCTGCCTTCGATCTTGGGCTCTCTCAATTCGTAAATTTCATATGCATCGTAATAAATGTCAGCCTTGAGACCGCTCAAAGTTAGGATCTCCACTTTGGTGGCTTACGGCCTTCAAGTCAGACTTTCATGAACCTAACCTAGCTTTCTGTATGTAGTCCTGCGGTGGGGACAAGTACCATTATAACTTGTACTTAATAAGAGATATTCATTTACCTATAACATTCAACCTTCCGTCCTCTCTGTCTGACGAACAAAGTTTTTAATTTACTATTTACGGCTGGCCATACACCTAACTACCAAACTTTCACTTTATCTTACCACTTATATAAATATATTGTATGAACGCTCCCATTGTGACAACTTTCATAAAGTAAAAGTTTGGTACCTACATGACGTGTTAGATAGATATACTTGATGCAAAAAAAATTTATTTTGTGTTTGTTCATGATTAGAACATTTCCTGGCTTCCATCTGCCAATTGAATTGCACAATTTTGACAAAATTCTTCTTCCCTTTATTGTGCTTGCTGAGCATGATTTACATAAAGAATTTCTGCAATTTTCAGGCGTTGCCATACGTATTATGGGTTTTATAAAGCTTGGCCTAAGTAATTTTAGCGCATGACATAAACACAAATATTAGATATTTGCTAATATAACACACGTGTGTTGTTAGGTTATGAAAATAGTCATATTCCGTGGTCGTTTCAAATACCATGAAACGCTCAGATCTCACAAATAAAATCAAGAGAGAGAGAACCAAAGCCATGTGTCGTCTATTATTCAAAAATGAGTTAGCTCATGTAAATTTTGCGAAAAAGCTGTCAATACATACAATATCAAATTGTTGAAACACTCTTTTGATCAGGAAAATGACATGGAACTGGGAAAATTTGCAGTCTACTACAGCCTGCAACAAAAAGGGCCAGCAACTGTGTTGGTAGGAATGAATACGACGAAATTGTTGGAATGCAACTTGGATGTTGCGTTAAATGGATTGTCTGAACGAGAGCGAGATGTTTACGAAAAAGTTCTAAAGTATGTATAGTACTTATGTTAGGAAAAAGTTGTAAAGTATGAATAGTACTTATTAGTAGTAATGCACTGATATTTTTCAGGATTTTCGCAAAGTTAACCACTAAGCACTGGGAAAACTGAAGTAAAGGGCCAATTGAAGCAGAATATTTTAAGTAAAATAAAAAAACCATATGGTCCTTATTTCAAAACCATACGATTACGTATGGCTGATTCATACACAAATAATCAATTTTAAAAATTTTACATTTCACATTAGATATGTTATAGTCTATCAATACTATACTTGCAATGTATTGTGCTACCGCTAGCAGACAACTGGCTTAAGCGGTTTATTATAAATAAAAAGTAAATAAATGAGCTGAAATTACTTAAACCAGATTAAAACCTTTGTAGTTATTTCAGAAGTACGCCTTGTTCTGCATTTAATGTTCCAATGTTTCATTGGCGTAAGGTGGCGTTAGTATCAGTTCAAAAATAAAGGAAAACAAATCAACTCAGTCGAATTATTCATTACAGCGTTACATGAATTTACAAATAGAATTACAGATTCAGACTTTAATTTTCCATTATAAATCAAACTCGGTCATGACAAAATATTTTCAATCTACTAGTCATTGAAAATCGACAACTATCTGAATAGTTGAGACTAAGATAACTTATAATCTAAAAACCAAATTGAAAACAACCTTCACTCACCTAAGTAACCGATGAAAAGTATTTTACATGAAATTTAGTTTATTAAATAATAAATCTTGGGTGGGGTAGCTGAAAAAACTCTGGCCAGACCGTGATTGTTAAAAATTCAAAAATTGTTTAAACATGACACTCATTTGTTTAATGAACAAATTTATACCAATGGAAAGTATGAAGCTTCCAGACAAATGTTCTGTATCCTGTTCCCAGTGACCCAATTTAATTTTATATAAGATTTATTTATTAAACAGATGGGTGTCAACTTTTCTGTTTATATTTGCCAGCCTAATAGTTAATCAGAAACGAATGAGCCTTTTTCCTGAGAATAGTACAGCGAACATGTCACGAGAGGCAGCACTAGTAGTAGGGACAAACAAACTGTTCACATGTAAAACAGTGTTATTTAAGTAATAAAAATTAATTATTTAAAAATATAAAAATCTGATATAAAAAATTATTTTGTGCTAGTATAATGCCAATAAAGCATTGCTGTTTTGAGAATTGCACGTCGGATAATCGATATCCGGAAAAAAACGTGTTTATATACCTACCATTTATAAAACCTCTTATTACTGAGGTTAGATGTAAGAAATGGATACATGTTTCGAGGAAAGTGGATTTAACAGTGCAAAAAATAAATAAATATTCATATGTATGCTCTAAACACAAAATAAATAGTAAATTTTTCATAGTTAATTACCATTGATTAGAATAAGATAACCTCAATCGTTTATTAAATCATATTTAATTAAAATTATTTCATTTATATTTCACTCGGAAATAAATCTTAAATTCATAATTATTTTTAATTTCTTTTATCACAGTTTGAATCTACCGCTACTCTTTTACTAGAGTCTGTATAGGTACTAACCTGTCTATAAATTAACTTTTTTTCCAGTTACTTTTAAATAACAGCATGCAAGCCAACATTTTAATTTTACAATATTGTTATCCTTTACATTTGCAAATTTTAGTTTTGCTCCAGGAACATTTTCTTCGGTTAAAAACATTATTTTTTAATTGTACTTTACCATATGTTTATATGAGGATTAGGTAGTGTTTGTCCCTACCGAACCACTAGCGTTACTAGTGTGTGATTTTTCGTACTTCAGGAAAAAGGTTCATTGCCAACAGAATGTTTGTATATTTTATAAGATTGATACTTTCGATTAATAAACAATTTTTCATTGAATAAATGAACGTGATGTTTGAAAAAAATAATTTTGGATTTTTAAATAATCATAATCCCGCCAGGATTTTGAAGTAAAAAATAATTTTCAAGTACCTGTTCCATAGGCGGACATAATTGAGTTGATGAAGAAGCAAAAAATGTATCTATTTTAAATATTCAATGTTTTGTATGATTTGATATAATGAATTTCCAAACACTTATAGTTTTATGTATACAAATTGTTTTTACTTATAAATTTCAATCAAAAAATTCATTATGTTCTATGAAAAACCAGTTTTTTTCATATACCACATACCTGCACAGCTAATCTGAATAAATTGAACTTGTTTGGGCTCAAGTAAAGATTTTGTTGCAAGAAACCCAATATTTAAAATGAAAGATGTCAAAATACCTTCCAAAATATTGATTACGAAAAATGCCAAAAATGTATTGGAGTTGTTTTCAAAGAAGGAGACATATGGAAATTAGACCATTCAGTTAAAAAAATTGTAGAATCTTCAATCATAACATACAACATATATTCATGGTATTCATCTGATGATAACACAGAATAATTTTTACTTATACCTAATATCTTCTCAAATAAGCATACCTACTTATTATGTAAATATTTCAAATTGAAATGTTATAACAATATCAATTGTATATAAATAAACAAGGTTATTGTTTTAAAAAGATTTTGTTGTAATACTCAAATGATTTGTTCAAATTCTTATCCTTTTCAGAATATTTTTGTTTTGTTTCGCAGCATTTACTTTGATTTTTGGATTTTCAATACGATTCTAAAATATATCACACTGTGTATCTACCAAATTTATATTTTGATATTCTTAAATTGAAACATTGCTTCCAGACTAGGAAATATCCTACTCTCAACACTTGAAATATAAAAAATAATGAATTCGTGGTAATAAATTCATTTACTTCTCGACAAAAAAATGTTTAAAACTAGCATAAAAATAATTGATTTCAGTAACTCAACACAGACAACTCTTCCAAGTCACACGACTTCACTGAATATCACAACTTTTTGATCTAAAGGTCGGTTTTGGGGCCTAGCGATAATGGTATAGCAGCCAGTTCTGTCCTGAGACACAAAAACTCCCCGCACACACACATCAATGTTGCGCAAGCAACATTCAGAGCCCACCAAGAGAATGTCGTGGGGAAATGCTCATTGTAGAACCAGCAGACGATAAGGTGGATGAAGTGCCAGGTACAGCTGAAGTCCATGCATTGTTTCGTCCTTTCTACGATGTACCATATCGCCACAGCTCTGTTGATATTTCATAGGTATCAATGGTGAATCTTATCAAAATGTCGAGTTTATTATTATCAATTTAGTTTAGTATTCATCACACCTGACGAAGCTATTGTACAATGAACTGTTCAAGGATTTTCATCAAGTGTCGACACCATTTCCGTAACATATGATATTTCAAAAAGTTACCAGTAATACTCACCCAATTAATGAATTCAAGACAAAACTTGAAATAACTATTCTCCCACCAAAATCACGTATTTGAAGTTCCTACAATTCAAAAAATTAAAAAGAAAAATTGTGAAGAAATTGAGATTCTTACATGATATTCAAATATATGATCTAAAGTATTGGGCTCTCCAACCAAGGAACCCAAAACGCCTAATATCAAACCTAAAGAGACATACAATATACACTGAATAGAGACTATCTGGAATATTATTAGCCATGGATCCCACTGGCTGTATCGAAATGAGCCACTCAGTTTCTTCATGGTTTAACAATTAATTCGGAGTGCATATTTTGGAGTCATTTCCGAAACTATGATGAAGAAAGAACCTGTTGAAAACTTTGAGCAGCTTCTGGTCTCAAGCAGAATTGCTTGGTGGAAATTTGATATTATTACTTAATTTTCCACTCAGGCCGTCATCTAACTCTTCTCTGGTCATTATTTGTGGGTCAACAGAATGAATTTAATACCCGAAAACTAGCCCCGATTATTCATATCAAAATAACATATCACCACAAATTTGTGACGTAGGCAACATACATAGACATGATGATATGGACTGGCCGTGACGTCACTTTTACATATATTCCACCTGCAGATCATATAATGTTTTAGCCACTGCGTCACAGCACCATGTGACAAATCAAATCAAAAAATTTTCACAATGGAATCTTAATACATTGTGGGTGCTTAGTGGAACGCACCCACAGGGTGCGTTTCACCAAGCACTCACAACGACCACGGTTTTTGCCGTTCCACTTGGTTCTGGGCGTCACAATCATTAACTCAAGTGGAATGGATTTTGGAGCGTTTTAAGCGTTCAATGGAGTCCAATTCGTTCCCAATTTTTTTTTTGGAGAGTTTCCCACTACTAAAGTCTTTTTCCATAGCTCTGTATGTCTCTAATAGTAACAATACACAAGGTGTACTCCACCTGTATAAAGAAGCTGAAAAATGCACATATGTAACTGACATCGTCACACATTTAACGGAAACATCAAGATTATTGTATAATTTATTATTTTTCCAGTAAACCTTCACTGTCGTGAGTTTGAGAGTTGAGATCACCTGTATCCTCAGTATCTAGACATTCTTCATTGCTAGAATTATTGTTAATAGCATTATTAGATAAAGAAAGGTCGTTATCAACATTAATCGATGTCGATGGTTCTGATTGTTCATTGAACGCTTTTGTTACTAATTTTGTAGCAAAAACTGTATCTGAAATCAAAATAAGTTTCTTTTGACAAATATATTTTTATTGATGATTAAAGTTGTTGATTCATCAATTTAGGTTGTGTTATTGACAAATGATGAAAATATATAAATTGCGATAAATTATAAACTGCAATTACGCTTAATAAGCTTCATTCAACAATAATATTTACCTGTTAACGCACGTTTAGCATCTGCAGAAGAAAGTTTGAGATCCACAACAGTATCTCGTTCGGCACAATAGAACGATATTGTTGTTGTCGCTATGTTTGCTGCTTTTAGTTTTAAAAATTGCGCTCAGTTTTTCAAAACGCTCACATCGACTCACCTCTTGAGATGGGTCGTCGTGAGCTAGGCGTGAGCATAAGTAATGACGTCGTTAATGACGTTTTCGCC
>WOGN01007584.1:0-11751 GCA_015342105.1 Leptinotarsa texana | reverse complement strand
ATACATATGCTTGAAGCAGTTAGAGATACATTACTATAACTAAGTTAAAACAATAATAATATTAGTAAGTCACTTGACTATGATAAATACATAAAGTAATAAAAAATAAAAAACATGTAAAATATAAGATATAAAATATAAAGTGCGGAAGTTACAAAAAAAAAGAAATAAGATCTGTAACTAGTTAAAATTAAGTGCTAATATTAAGATTAAATATAGATACACACATGTGACTCTTAGTTTAGGTTGGGTTTATGAATGCCCAGAGAGTATATGTCATGAAGCCCCGGTTTATCACACAAGTTTCATATTCCTCTAGTGAGTAGAAAGCGTTGTCCGCTTAGGCAGAAATTTGATGCTCAAATCGTTTAATTTTCGGACGGTTATTGGTGAATCGTGCGGACGGGGGTTGTCGTGGAGGACCTCTTCTGATGACCAGATTTTCTTATTTTGTAAATTTCCTCACAGTAGAACTCTGCTGTGATGATTTGGTCCAGTTGCAGAAAGTTACAGTTAATCACTTCAGCCGCTGACCACCATACAGTAACCATGGTCTTTTTTTGGTGGATTTTCATCTTGGGAAGTCCTGGGTGGCTCCTGTTGTCGTAGAGGATCCATTTTTCATCACACATGACGATCCGAAACAAAAAATAATCGTTTTGGTTGCGCAAAAGCAAACGTGACAATTTCTGTTGATTGTTCAAATTGTGGGTCACCTTTTTTTTAAAGCTATTTCACCTTTCCGATACGTTTTAAATCACCAAAAACCACTTAGGAGCACTTCCATGCACCGTTTGTGATGAATATGTTTCCACAAGGATCCTCAAATTCTCGTCCTAGATTACTGAAGGTCGACAACTATGGGGGTTATTTTCATTCGAGCAGTCCGATCATGGTTCCTAAACTTTTAGCGTGTATAACAAAGTATGGTGACGCTTTTGACAAACCCTGCAACTGTATTTCGAACTGCATTAATGGCTTCAATGTGAGGTTGCTGAGAAATTGAAACACAACTTTCCATCTCTCGATAACATTTCTATGTCGGTGGGATTGAAGCTCACATTTCAGCAAAGAGTGAGCCTCAAGACAATAGGAACATAGGAATTCCTTTCTGATCTTGTGGCTAGTGTCGTCAAACATTTATCCTCGTTATGGGTTGAAACCATTCCGGGGATGGCAAATCAAAAATAAGAATTAGATTTTGACTTATAACAAGTTTGGAATGCTTGATACTATTTCTACAAATTTAATAATATGTAGGAAAGTTATTTGCCGAATTACCTATTGAAATCTACCTCGAATCTTGTTTGGACTACAGAATCAATTTTTGGTAACACTCAACTCAAGTTTTGGGAAATCGTACATGTTTGAAGCAGTAGAATTTTCAGAAAAAATTGATTACTGTCGAAGATTAGCAAAAGATTCACCTGGTACTTTTCAAACATGACTCATAGACTGCCTTCATTTTGAAATTCATTTTTTATTACTTTGAGAGAAATTTCATAATATGTCATTTGTAGATTTTACATAGTGAATACTGCATTTTATAGAAGTATGAAGTCAAAAAGCTTTCAAAACTGATTTCTCTCAAAACTATTCCCTTTTCAATTTAATTCTTTCAATATTAATAAATGATCTCAGCGAAATGTATCAGAATACCATTCTTCCACTCAACCACATTTGAAAAAAAATGCATTATATTCAAGTGTTTTTAGGACTGGTAGTAAAAGAAATATAAAAGTTTATGTATGTTTGAACACTTGCTCTCCATTTGACAAATTGTTATTAGTGGGCTGGCTGAGATTGATAAAGTTGTTGAATTTTACAAAAATCATAACTCCTGTCGAAAGACTGGCTGTAACTCTGAAGTAGACATGCTGAATCATTTTTCCTCTTAGGCACTCACTTACAAACAAAACACAAAACAACTTTTGAGTTGTATTTTTTTATTATTGACAGAAAATGACAGATTCCAGCAGAGGTGATGATTATTTTGAGATTCACAAAAAAATGTGAATATTGGGATGAGCATGAAGAAGCCTACTATGTAAACATTTTTTGTTGAAAAAATGCCCGTCTAAAAATACCAGTCAACGTATTTGTGCGTTTTTTTGAAACATGCTACCATTTATTTATTATCAAATTTCATAATATACTTTGCAAAATACTCTTTTTTACCTTTCTTTGATCTTCGATTTTTTTGTTCTGTTAAAGTTGGTATCAGCAGATGGATCAAATCAATCCGATGGCGGTTCCCAATGCACAGATAGCGTAACGCACCAATCAGAAATAAGATTACCTCCTCCAGCACCAGAATCGGTTTGTACCGATACCGAAAGTATCATTAGTTCAAGACAAGGTAGACGGCATCACAAATACTCATCACGTATAAACGGACATCTTCCAAGGTAAGTAAAGCATAACTAGGGTGGAAGTTCAAGAAAAAAAATCAAATTTTATAATGTTCACCTTTGCTAACAGAATGGAAGGTCGAAGTGATAGCTTGAAACTAAAATTGGTCACAGAAATATTAATCTGTTGATTTTCAATATAAATGATACAAAGAATTAGGAAATGTGTGTATGAGGCATTAATCTGAGAGAATTGTTTTTTCAGTAAGACATAATATAAATACAAAGTGAAGCACTTGTATTTGTCTGGTATTTGTCAAAATAGTAAATGTCTCAGTTTCTTTATTTCATAATCATAATTATCTGTTCGTAACTATGCAACACGAAATAAACATTTATTAACTATTGAACAAAATTGTAATTTTGTTCAATAAATAACATTATTATTATATTCCAAAACTAAAACCATCAATATTCAAGGATACCCTTGCATATAATGGCACAATACTATACTATTTAATACATTACTTCAAAATATCAAAGACTTCATAGTGTACCTTTAAAAAAATGAATCAAGGTTGGTCAGTAGCCGGTCAGTTCAACGTGGGTGCTTTACTCACTCACTCAATTGACCGCCTTGTTGGTCAGTGTGTTGTTAACAAATAAGCTATTAAGCTATTAACAAATGGCTTAAAAGAAATAAATTATTTTTGATATAATTCCATATATGACATGTTTGATATTGTTTAAAGGATTTAAAAGACAAAGTTATTATTATTTACCCTGCGTATACACATACAAACTTTTTACCTATATGAAAACTAATAGCTTCAAGCTTTAGGTTAGGTCACAATAACTATAATAGTAAAAGTAAATGATTGAAGAACTCTTGAATGATCAAACATTGTAGTGTCCGACCGAAACTGGTTTTTGCGACTGAAACTGAAAACAAATTTCGACAACGGTCTCAGTTTTGGCCGAAACCGAAACTTCCTTACAAGGATTATGTTTTGAGGGAAAAATAAAGAAAACGTTATTATAATCAGCTTTACCTTTAAATCACGTTATGCACTCTTCGACATTTTTACTTATAATAATCAACATAAAAAACCCTTTTTCAAGAAAAAATATTAATTGCACCTTAAAAATACTTAAAATAGGTGAGGTGTTCATTTGAGTAGGTGTAGATTCTTCTTTTGAATATTATTGATGGGTTTTCAAAAATATTAAACATAAAATTACTTATTTGAGTTGATACCTAATATCACAATAGTCACGACATGATTAGGCACATGTCTTCGTCGATTGTATGAAATTCAACGCGCCGAACATGACCGATCACACCGCGGGAACTCCTGAATGCAGTTTCAGTTGTAGTTTGGGCAGGTTTGGCGCCGAAACCGAAACTAAACGGTAACCCGTTTTTTTCCGAAACTCGACCGAAACTGAACTTTCGGTAGGACACTAAACATTGAAAGAATATACATCATATTATCTGAATTTCAGTCATCTCAAAAGTCAGATTTTATATTTGTAGTTTTCGACACATTTACACTGCTCATCTTGTGCAATTTATATTTTATACATTAGACACATATTTCCCATATATTATTTTATTTATACATTGTACTTGAACATTATTATCTTAAACTAAACGTTTTCTATATCATATTACCGTGATCCAAAGCATAAATAATATTATTGGTACTCTGAACTTTCATCGGGCTGTTTTTGCTTCATCTCAAGATTCAAATTATTTCTGTTAAAAATAATAATAATACAATTTTTTAAATAAAACTGAAAGAACTAGAAACGATAAACGCACACAAACTCCTAAACAATAAAAAATATCAACCAACTTAAGAATACAAAGACAACATTTTCATCGCTATTTTAGGATATAGTCAAAGGTGATGCTTTAGTACTCTCCTCTTCTAAATTCTAAAAAAAACACATATCTCTCCTCCCATAGCTATTTTTGTGAAATAGGTAATTTATGTGAATCATTGTATTCATTCTATTGCTGCTATAAGGGTGTCTCCAATGTACCGTGGCATGCCCTCTGTAAGTGGTTCCACTGTGATTTATTACTGCATACAAATTGTAATGACAAGTGGGTACTTTATTTGTTGCATAAGAAGTCATGTCTAAAAGTTGATGGTAACATTTACTTTATCTGAACATTTACTTCATTTGAAAGAAATATCTTGAAATGAATTACTAAAATTTGAGGAAACTTTTGTAGTGATAGAGATTTCATTAATTTCCTTTCGTGTTTGCGCTTTCAACTCGTCGCTCTTTTGTCTCCACCCAAAGCTTCTTTACTAAAGAAATTCAGGCATTGTGAAAGTCTCATTTTGATCAAAGGTTACTGATGAGTGACCACAGAATGTATATTTCAACGTAGATTTTAGCTGGCTGCTAAAATTGTCTACAATCTTGGAATTGTTCATGATCCAATGTCTCGAACAGGAATGTATTTTTTGAAAGAATCGAAGAGGTTTTTTTGTATAAAAGTGTATAATTATAAATTTCCTGTTATCATGCAATATTAAAAACGAGCACATAATATATTTGTAATATTTGATTTATATAAAACAAAATAGCCTGATAACCAACGAAATACGTTTTTATGGATTGAGACCATGTGGTTAGTCAAAGTATTGTATGAATGAAGGGCAACTTGAGACAGAATGTGTTAAGTCAAATATCATGTTGAAAATAATGGTACCAACTTAATGAGTGATCCATTATGGATTTAAAAAAAAAAATTGTTGTGGAGAACCCAATATAGAATAAATTTCAATAAACAATAAATTTCAATTAATTTAATTACAACTCATAGTCCTTTTATGAAGTAGAAGAAAATCTCTGTTCAAGTTTACTTGAGTATTCTTTGGAAATCTCCAGCGCTTCAAACAAGTGCAGTCTGAGGAAATTTTTGGTTATCAATTTTATGTAAAATTTTGGAATTTCTATAGGGGCTAAAGTTATGATTTTGAAATTTAATGTGGTGGCCAAATGTACATTTTTCAGGTTTTTTTAAAATGTTCATTAATGCGAGTAAAGAGAGGTCTACAGGTTCTACCAATGTAGGATGCAGAACAATCAGAGCAGTCAGGCTTATAGACTCCACTTCTATGTAACTTGTTAATTTTGTCTTTGGAATTTACTAGAAAGTTGCTCAAGTTATTTTGAGATTTTAAAAAAAATTGTATAAATTTGTAAATAACAGTACACATATTTTGATCAAAATAAGGTAAAGAAAAATATTTCACAGATGATGAACTTAGAATAATAGATGGTTGATAGCCATTGTTGACAGCAATCTGTTTAAAAAATCTATTTAAAATCTGTTTTTCCGTTAATCAGCTGTCGCTCCCATACGAGCGACAACTCTCAGAAGTTGAGAAACTTGTGCGAGCTAAGGACTAACGAGGTCTTACCTTTCAACGTGTGATTCCTAACACGGTTGCAGAATCATCCCAGCTTCAATCAGATACATTATCTCGAGAAAAATATCTGTTCGAGGCGGGAATCGAACCCACGGCCTTCCGATCATGAGTCGGGCCTACTACCACCACGCACTACCACTGTTTTAATCTGTTGACATAACAATTGAAGGAATCCGTTTTATGTTGCATGGGATGAAATGAGTTGAAAGGGATGACATGATCAGTCTGGGTTGGTTTTCTGTAAATAGAAAAATCTGGTTTGTTGTTAATTTTTGTTATAGTAAGATCTGAAAAGTTTAATTCATTATCTTTTTCAATTTTAAGAGTGAATTTGATTTTTGGATGTTACTTATTTAGGGATTCAAGAATGTCATATGCAAGATAGGAGTTGTCATCTAAGAAAACCAGGCAATCATCAACATATCGGTACCAGCTGAGAATCTTATCAAATTTATTAATGGTGAATGAATTTTCTGAATTTTCCATAAAAATTCGGCTAGGAAATGTGCCAGGCCTTCAGGTTGACTGTAAAATTTATTGTTGAAAACGATAAAATCTTGGGAAGTGCAAAAATTAAGTAAAGTTAGTATATCTGTTCTTGTAGAGTCAGATGTTAGGTGTTATGAAAGCAAGTTAGAAACTAAAGGTAGGGTTTCAGATTTAGGAACAGATGTGAACAGGTTGCTTACATTAAAGAATATCGTGAGGGTATTATTATCAGCTTCAAAGTTGAAAATAAATGTTGTATTTTTTCTCTGTTGCTCAATTTTGCATGAATACTTGGGTACGTCTCTCAGTGGTTCCATTTATGTCTTCTTGTAAACTATTTTTAGATAACTAAGGAACTCCTGGGCATCTTGTTGCATATATGTAAAACCAAAGAGAACAAGAAATACAGACATTTTCAAAGTACCCTTTCATCTAACTATGGCCAGAACGAGTCTTTAGATTGAATTTTGAGACTTGCTAACACTTACAATGTGGATTTAAAACTTTTCAATTCTTCTTTGGATTCATTTAAAAGGACTGAAAAGAAGATTGTGATCGATTAGTTTATTTTTGCTTTTCTTATTTTTTTTAATATTATTTCCTAGCTGACAGTTTTAGTACATATGCGTGAATTTGTTAATTATTTTGTATTTGCAAAAACTACGCGTCACGATTTGATCTTCACAAACTTTGTGAAGATCAAATCGTGAGGTGTAGTTTTTGAAATTACTTTGGATCTTCATCAAGTAACGGCGGAATCAATCAGATAATTATTTTGTAAAAATAGACAATGGCATAAATAAATATATAAAGCAAATTAAGGAGCAAATTTTTGGATTTCACTGTTTGATATAACTATGATTCACCACTCTGTTTGGTGAATCTTCTGACCACTTCTGCAAGTGCTTCAATTGAAGCACACTTCATACTAGAAGTACTATCCTCCTCAAAATAATCTAGGATAATATGGTGATTCTTTCTATCACAGTAAGAGCCGGATAAGAAATTGTCACAATCGTTACGCAAATTGCTCGTATTAGAATCCTCACAGTGTATCAAACTGATATAGGGGAATAATGAAGAAATAATGATTATTAATGAAAAAAAAAATGAAACCTTTCTGACGATTTGATTTCTACATTTAATATGAACGTTCAATAGGGGAAAGTTTCATGGAGTTAACAATTTATCTTTTATAATGGAAAAAAAAATCTGATCTTGTGGATTTGAGACTGTGTTAGCAAATACTTCATTCACTTTTGAGCATTTCACCAGTTGACAATTTTCATTTTTCAGTTTTCAAGTAGAAAATGATGTGACAAATTGAAATATGTTTCCAATTCATTTTTACATTCCCTTTTCAATGATGCATAATGCAATCTACTTTATTGTTTAGATGTCATAAATTCCATTATGAATTATAAATTTTGTGTTACAAATTGATTTGAATTTTTAATATTTTTTAGAGTATATGAGACTGCATCAATAGTGAGTTCTGATCTGGAAACCACAAGTTTTCAGTCAGAAACAACGGGAAGGCATACTGCTCTGTCAGAGTGTTCCAGCATTAGCCGATTACATGTGGCTGGTCGAAAGAGACCTCAAAGGAGGCGAAAACAAAGATTGCAGGTAATGAACATAGCCTGTAGTTTTAATCTACTTTCAAATTATACAACGGAATTTCCTTTCGAAAATAATTTAGATATTTCCTCTTAATTTTCAATATTTCAAAATATATTTCTATATTGTGGTTTTATGAATACTATATAATGTTGTTTTTGCTAAATTATCACAACTATCCAAAAAGAGCCAAAGACGAGTTTCATCACATGACTTTTTAAAATTACTGTCTATGATGAAATTTTTTTGTAGTTCTAAGAACATTAAATCTCTATCTACTCTGCCCAAATCCCACAAAAATAAAGGACATTTTATTGTTTCAGGCCATGTCAAGGACAAGTTCATACTCCAGTATAACAGATTCTACAATGTCTCTGAATATAATAACAGTTACTCTTAATATGGACACAGTTAATTTCTTGGGGATCTCAATTGTAGGGCAAAGCAATAAGGGTGGTGATGGCGGAATTTATGTTGGATCTATAATGAAGGGGTAAGTTTACATTGAAAATTCTAATTTCATATCACATTCAAATTACGTTTTAGAGGTGCAGTAGCTTTAGATGGTAGAATAGAACCAGGTGATATGATATTACAAGTTAATGATGTTAATTTTGAAGATATGTCAAATGATGAGGCTGTTAAGGTATTAAGAGAAGTTGTACAAAAACCGGGGTAAGAATATCTCACTACCATATTTCATTTCTAAAAAGTAATTTTCTGTTTGTAATCATATTTTTCATTTCAGGCCTATAAAATTAGTTGTTGCCAAATGTTGGGATCCAAATCCCAAAGGATACTTTACGATACCTAGAACTGAACCAGTAAGACCTATAGATCCAGGTAAGGGTATTTTCATTGTCTGATGAATTTAAGTATTTCAAGGTTAAAATCGATATTTAGGTGCTTGGGTGGCTCACACAGCAGCCGTCAGAGGAGATCCAGTAGCAAGACCTCCTAGTAGCTCTACTGTATCGAGCTCGTCAATAGCTAGTACAATACCAGCCAATGAACGTGAGTGTCTACTTGGTCCTGGTATGTATGCAGTTAGCTTTATGTTGAATGCTTTTTTTGTTCTGTTCTTGTTCAATTTGATTGACGTGAAAAATAAGAAAGCAAATGGGAGCAGATCTTTTGTTGATTTGTATTATGTACCATACCTATAAATCATTATTTGAAAGGACACTCTTACTTTCTAAATTGACAACAGTTCTCAATAAATTTTTGGATCTGATTAGTCCACCTCTCTAATTAATGACTGTCCAAAATTCATTAATTGTTACTGATTTTCAATTTCAATAAAAATACTACAGATTGGTAAGTTTTTCTGACCAATGCAATGGGTTGACAATGTTACTTGGTTGATTTGAGGTTTTGGCAGGATTAATAAGGTTCAAGGTAACTGAAACATAGAAATAAATTTCGTAAAAATTAAAGTAGATAAAAAGTTGAGCTTTTAAAAAATCACAGTTTTATACCACTTTTTGATTTAATAGAAATTAGTGAAGTTAATGTCAGTATTTCCAATACTTTCATTTGCTGTATAGTATATTTTGATAAATATATCTTTTCTTTTTCGTATTCTTTGGAAATCAACTGTACACAAACTGAAGAAAAAAAATTATTCTGAGGTGTATACAGAGTTTTCCTAAATATAATAATAATAATATTTTATTATCCATTTGACAAAAGGCATTGTATGGGATTCGTTGGATACACAAATCATTTTACCTAATAAAAATACAATAAGAAATGGATGAATACAAATTATTTTCATTTGCCAGTTTCGAACAAAAAGTAATCCACAGAATAAATACACTTTACAAGCATATCTTTTAATCTATTTTTGAAAACATTCAAGGTAGGGGATTCGGTAACTTTTGAAATGTTGTGGCCCTACGATATTGGTAGAATTACATCCTAATTATATTATATATATTATTCTTCTGACACGGTATTTACATGTTGTTTGTTTTTAACAAGTTTAAAAGAGCATTTATTTGAATGAACATAAACGCAAAGTTCAAAGATAAACAAACTTGGTAGAGTTAATAGCCTAAATGTTTTGAACAAATCCACACATGAATAGGTACTAAATACTTTTGCAATTGTTATAATGATTTTTTTTTGTACCAAGAAGACTTTATAAGCATAAGCGGACCAGCTCCAGAAAATTACTCCATAACATAAGCATGTCTTTATTTGTGCATAATAAAGAGAAATAAGGTGTTGCTGATCTAGGACAGTACGTAGGTTTTTAAACATATACACCAGTATATTCAAGGTATTAGAAGCATATATGCAGTGATTTCTGAAATTCAGGGTTTCATCAAGATAAATTCCTAACAATTTAACTTGATGTCTTTAGCATTTCCCTTATCTGCAGGTAGGATCTTGAGGTCTTATCTCTACGTAGGCCGTTCAGAGCTCTTCTTTCTTCATTGCTGATGTTAGATGTAGGAACTGGTTCTCGATCCAGCTGTTATGTCATGTCATGAATATCATTATATTTATTACTGTTATTTGTTGTCATTTGTAGAGCTTTTCTTTAAATATTGACTCAACATCTTTTTTACCTCATCCATATTGTTAATGGGGAGTTTCTTCATTTTTTCCACTACTCGATTATATTGTTTTTTCCTATTTTATTCACATAAAGCATCAGATATTCTATTTATGAACAAAGAAAAAAGTTAACAAACTTATTCAAATAAACAGGTAATGAATGAAATTACCTTAGCTTATGTATCAGTTAATAACCAGTTTCCACATTTGAACATTGATTTTGAGACTTTTGTCATAGTCGTGATTGAACTCATGTTCTTCTGCTGAAAGGTGGTTTGCAAATGTGGAATTGTTCTTTCCATTCAAAAAACTACTTCTTTTCTCTTTAATTTTTTGCGAAAACGTTCTCACCATTTGGCCAATATACAGTCTTGGACAAGAACCACAAGTCAACTTATATAATCCTGATCTATCCGACATTGAAGTTTTGTCTTCATTGTTTTTTAATGAATGTGCTTAAATTATTTGTTCTGTAAGCCTTGTGACCAAATATATCTAAATAACTTACCGTTTCTGAATATTTTTTCAAATGTGGAAACTGAGCTCATGTAATTTCATTCATTAAATGTTTATTTAAATTGATTTCTACAGTTTATTTTCTTGTATTATTGTTAATTGATTAGTTTCCCAAATTCAGACACATATTTTTAACATCAATTGTTTATGTGAAATTCAGGTAAAAATATATATAAAGCTTTATTTTCTTTTTTTTTCTAATTGATTCGGCCGTTACTTGATGAAGATCCATAGTAATTTCATAAAGTACACCGCACAATTCGATCTCCACAAACTTTATTTCAAATCACTGTTGAAGAAGCTACTGTGTTAGCGAAACATGTGATATATTTTTCAAATAAAGTTTGTGAAGATCAATTCGTGAGGTGTAGTTTTTGAAAATATATATATAAAGCATTGAATAAGAAGATTTTAAGACACGTCTGAAGAAGCTATTGTATAGTGAAATACGTGTTGTAAAACTGTTTAGTGAAAATATCGCAATAAATTGTTTTTTAAATACTTTAAATATAAAGTAACGGTTGGGATAAACTGAATTAAAAAACCCAATTTAATTTAAGCACATTTTGTTATTAGGCAAAATTATGAGTAAGTCAACGTTTGTTTGAAGGTGGTTGTTGACAATGTTTTGTGGTGTATTTCATCAGTTCGGACTTCCATTGTCTAATCTAATATAAAATGATTTGAAACCCTGAAAAAACAATTACAAAATTAATAAGGTTAACCGAAAATAACAATTTTATTAAACAAAAACT
>WOGN01007583.1:0-11751 GCA_015342105.1 Leptinotarsa texana | reverse complement strand
GTTTTTGTTTAATAAAATTGTTATTTTCGGTTAACCTTATTAATTTTGTAATTGTTTTTTCAGGGTTTCAAATCATTTTATATTAGATTAGACAATGTAAGTCCGAACTGATGAAATACACCACAAAACATTGTCAACAACCACCTTCAAACAAATGATTCGGTACATTTGATTCCACCAAGAGCGGTACATATCAGAAATACGCGACGGACTGTGGCTGCTCGTCGTTTTCAGGTTCAACTCAGTACACCTCGAACTTCATTGTTTGAGAACTATTAATTCTGGATTCTGGGTTTATGTGGAATAAACTTCCTCGTTTTTCCTAATGGATTTATGATCTCAGGCGATTCAAATCCAATGTGGATCGCTACTTTCACACAGGCACCGCTCTGAGAGCGTGATACGGATTTTACTGAAGTGTTTGTGTTATGTTCTGAAAAAAAGGAACTTGGGTGGGTTGAAACAGCGCTGTCTGGTGTTGGATGGCGAATACTCTGTTTTTTGGGCACTGGCACTGGTTTCATGAACTTAATCAATGGTTGTTCCTCCACATATTTCGAAGTTTCTATGTTGGATAATTCCCTTGTAGCTCGATGAATGCTAACTTCAAGAAGGGGTTAGACTCAAGAGTGCATCAATGCCTGTTATTGTAGTACTTATTACCCCTTCCATTCTCCAACAAACAAGTCTTCACCCTGCCTAGGTTGTTGATAATGATATCACGTTCCTCGTTTGATTGTAGGTCAGTCTAGGCATCACTTCCACATATTCAACTACTCTAGATAATTATATCTCTTTGCCTGAAAATTTTAGAGGTGCTACGTGTTAACAAATTGTCATTTCTATATTGATTTTGCAATAATGTTTAGAGCTTGCTGTACGACTTAGATGAGTAAGTCATTTTCATATCCCAGTAATTTATATCTATATGGTCTAGAAAACGTAGTAGCTGGTTGATTACAGAGTTCAAAACAGGGGAAATCAACCTCCCACCCAAAGACAACTCTTCGCTACTCGTATCGGAGTCGACGCGAACTAAATTAAGTCAGCGCGGAAACTCAAAATCGTTCTGTTTCAAAAGACTCCGCCCACTTACTCATATTTCGCATTGTCAGTAAGGCAACAGCCAGAAGTCAAAAGCTGATTCAGAAGAATATTCACTTCAATCCTACCAGTTCAAAACCTGAACTATATCAGTTAATTGAGTCGAATAAAGAACGCTTTACAACTTACCAGTTCAATAAACTCTTACGCTCAACTCCACACTATCCGGATTTAAACTCCATAGAACTGATATGGGAAACTGTAAAAAATAACGTCAGACAAGAAAATGTCACATTCAAAATAGAAAATGTGGAAAAATTAGTATCAATTTATTGGTGAAAGTTCTTCATTAATATAAATGATATTTGGAGCTTCTCTTATTACCAAAGTCTCACTTGAAAGACTGTCATTTGTTCTATAAAACATTTGAGGAGCATACATTTTTTTTTATTTCTTTTGCATCTACGACAGCTTTTAATTCGTTCACTCGATGTTTTTGTTATTCAACTGTTCATTGGTTGAATTTGAACTTTTTCTGGATTCAATTGAATTTTTTAAAAAATGTGATTTATGAACTAAATCCAAATCAGTTTTTCTTGCTTAAGTAAACCAATAAGTTCAAAATGTTTCTCTAGTTTCCGTTGTTCATGAATATCTGTATTTTTTTCAGTTGACTCATATCAGATTTTTTTTATTTCTTTCTTTAATATTTATTTCGCACGAATCATTAATATTATTTCTGTGCTCATTTTCTTTCAAGTAGATTCAATATCTTCATGTTTTTAACTTCCTCGTACTTGTCAGGTGGAGTAGTAGGAAGCCAAAAACTTTCCCAAAAATTAGTCACTCCTAAAAATATAACCCTTTCAATATAAACAAGATTCCTCTTGGCTGAGATTTAATCAAATAGGAGAATGAATGTAATTGATGACATAAGTAGATTAAACTTGTTCCGTGACGAGAAAAAATCTTAATTCATGAATGAATTGTGTGTTTTTTCTTATAATGTTATCCAAATTGGTGCTGAAGAGCCCTAAGGCAAGTTTCTTACGGCGAAACATCGATGTCTACCCGTGAGGATGAGAGTGTTCCACGTGTTTACCAGGAACGATGGCAATTCTACCATTCATTTAATGTAGAACTCCTGTGAGTGATCTACACATCCATGTATTGAGTTACTTATTTTAAAATTGATTACTTCCTTCAATTCTTTGGAAGATTCCCACATTTTTTTGTATCAAGATGGAGTAGTAGAAAGACAAAAACTTTGTTTCCCAAAAATCAGTCACTGCTAAAAATATAACCCCTTCAATATAAAATTCAATAGATTTTTGTAGTTCTTCCAGCGTTGTTTGTTTGTTTCTGGTAGCTTTTCGAACACATCCACATTTTTTCTATTTGTTTTTTGCATTACTTTCGAAACCTATTCGAATGTATTGTTTGATGTCCTAGCACTTTTTTGGTGTTGAGAACAAACGCTGCATTTTCTTGATTCAGTCATCCCCTGCAGGATATTTCATTGGCAAATATCCACAATACTTCGATGTTTTTTTTGAGCTTCCATTTTGTTTGTGACTTCGAATTTTCTAGATATTTTTTTCTTCTTCCATTTGACTTTCGTCAATATAATTCACAGTACAGTCAGATATCTTGATGTTTTTAATGATTCAAGATTCTGTTTTGATATATTTAAGTTTTTTTGTTGTTTGTTTTTTGTACAAAAAATCTTCAATGTATATGAAGAGATTGGTTAGGTTAGATCCAAAGTGAGTGTGTCTATTCGACCCTTCGCCGCAATCCGCAAGGATTTATTGTGGCTGACACCTATTCACACTCGACCAAATAAACCCAGCTTCTTAACTAAGTGAGTGATTGTTAATGAGGTCATTTGGAGACCTAAACTCGATAACCATCTCCTCTGTAGACTCGCTTCTGAAATAAAGTTACAGGGAGGTCAGTTAGATGGAATCAAACAAATAATTCCAATATAAGAAAGATTATAGATCACCTACCTATAAATCTCACTGTATGTGTAAATATCATAATAATCATATTTTCTCTGGGGTAGGTAGATAAAAGCAATTCAAGTTAAAAAAAATTGTGAAATTCAATCGTCCGAGTTGTAACTTTCAAATTTTTCTTCTTATTTTTTTCTTGAGCTTCTTGCTTTCGTTCGTCTTGTTCTTCTTCTTGTTCGTGTTCTTGTTCTTCTTCATCTTCATCCTAAGTACATGTAAACTGCGTTGATAGCAATATATAGCATGTCACCTCGATGGAATCAAAGGGATCCTCCACTGTTGCTGATTCAATATTAGAACACGACTGGCTTTGACAATGTTAATATGACAGAGAACAAAACAGTCCGGGTTTTTCGCAACCAAATTTAGCACTGCACCCCTATTTGCAGTTGCGAAAAATTGTGTACAGCAGTTTTTCCGGCACAGGTTAAAGTAAAGTTTGGGTCTGTAGGGTCTAGCTGATAACCAAGCCACACTTGGACTATGTAATATACCCGAGAAAGATGTTGATGAGCAGCAACTGAGGTTGGAGGAAGACAAAGTTATTGTACTTCTTTTTTACTTTTGGGGATTTTAACGAAACATAGAAAGGAGAAAGTGAATGCTGTTAGTGATCATTTCCTGTCGAGTTGAATTACTATCTTTGAAAACTTCAGCACATTGAACTAAATTTTGTTTTTCAAACATTTTGAAAACTATTATTTTACCCCTCCTGTAAAATACAGGTGTCATATCACAGACAGTTATTGCATGTAAAAATAGTACATGATTTTGGCACTTTTCAAAAGTAGATAAACTTTTTGATGAATATATATCCGATTGATGTTGAGCTTTTCCTGGTTTCAAGAAGAAAACAGTTTTTTCAGTTGGAGTTCGAACAGTGAGTAATACGACTAAGTCTACATCTTCACCAAAAACAATACTTGTATTTATCAAATGGAATTGCTCTTTTGCTGTTTCAATTATCAATATATCAGCATCATTATCAGCTTGTTTCACCAATATTGTACGTATTTATCTAAGATAACGTTAAATGTTTCTTCGCTATCCCACACAACGCGATGTAGTAAGTATCCTCCGTCAATGATGTATGTCGCATTTGTGTTGTTAATATCAAAATCTACTTTTTCGAAACAATCTTAAATGGCAAACTTCTGTGTTTTACGCATCCCAATGTCATCAAACAACTATATAGGAAGATGTATATAGGTGGTATACTCATGCATATTATGACGATTACAACTTCTACAACTTTTTGAAACATCATATCTCAAAAACGGTGGCTCGTAGAAAAAAAAGTATTCGACATTTTTTGTAGATAATTTCTTGCTCTACAATTTTTGTTCGGATTATTTTTATGACAAAGCTTATCTTTATGCTGAAAATCGCGATAAACTAATTTTTTTGACTTTGACTTCGAATAAATTTTTTTCCATACAAGGGAAAGATGAGAAACTTCCAAATTTTATTTTTATTCACATTTCAAACAATCCTTCCCATTTTCAGCATGGTGGGAATTTAGGTAGGTTTACTCTAATTTTTGGTCTAATTTGACCAGACTACCGTCTGAGTAACGATTGAGGTATTAATTGATGAAAGAGGATGAAAACATGTTTTAAATTTAATAATTTCAACTAATCGCAGATTCATCATAATTGTTTACAACGGTTTTTTGTATTTTTTTTCTGCCAGATAAATTCACAAAAAAATACAAGCAAAAAATCATAAGAACCACAAAAATCATCAGAAATTAGTGAATTGAACACAACGGGGAAATCGTCTTGAACGTGTCTGGTTACACTGTTAAACATAGGTCTGAGGTGGCTACTCCTGGAGATTGCCGAAGTCTAGTTGGCAGTATGTGAAACATTAGCCTTGATTTTCCTTGATGGTTTCTGGAAATATGATTTCGATCAGAAATTGTAAGGTTTAGTGCAATTAACCCTGGGGTAAGACACTGTATTTTGTTCATTTTCCAATTGAAGCAACATTGATACTGTGATTTCTTATACATTGGCCACGTATTTTAACACTAGCTTCACTTGTATGTATGTATGTATGTATGTTTGTTTGTAACTCCAGAATTATCGACATTACTGCTATTCTCGGGCAGATGGCGCTGTACGTAACCTCCTTGTATAACTCGAATCGAAAAAATTATTTTTTTATTAACACGCGTGCCTGCTGCCTTTTTTATAACTCTCCTTTGCACGCTTGCTGCTTCCTTGGGCTTGGCAGCTGATTTTCAGGCTCCCTCTCCGGAATCGAAAAATATCAATGCCCATTTTCCTAAACAATATACGGCTGATTGATTCCAATGTTAAGATAAAATAAATATGGTTTAAAAAAACTAAAAAAACACGCTTTTATAGCATACGAAACTGAAAAATGAAAATCATCGAACTGAAAAGTAAATTTTTTTTAATAAGTTCAAAACAATAACGAACAAAAATACTAGTATTATTGTAAAAAGAGCGTGGGCACTTTGTTGTATATTTTTTGTATATCAAGCGCCCGTCCCTTTTTTGACAATAGTAATAGGATTTTTCGTTTGTTATTGTTTTAAGCTCATTTCTTTTAACTATATTTATTAATAATGATTATTTAGTATTTTTGTAAATTCATTCATTTCAAGGTGATGTAAGCAAAACCCGATTGAAACTTCCATGTTAACCGTTTTTATTGTTTCATCGGTATTCTTGAAGTGTCTTCTATTCCAGTGTAACTAAGTTTGTGTCTACAGTAACAAGTATTGAAAAGAGGACTGAATTTCTAGTAACTTCTGTAGATGGTCCCAGATGAGAGCTTTTATTTTGGTTATCCTTTTCATCACTTGTAATCGAATTTTTATAAAAAATCAAGAAACTTATCTCCTCAAATAAAGAGCTAGTCATTCCAACTGTATGTACCGTTGTCTTGCTCTAGAGCAGGAAACGAGTAAGGAAACGGGACAAGCCGACATAATCATTTACCAGAAATGGACCCTTTCGAAAATATTCAAACATTCATTTAAAAAAAAAACTTGGAATTCGGCTGTTGAAGAATCGCCACAGAAATAAATGTGCTGAATAGATACTTGTAGATCCGACATTTCCAAAATATTATACAATTCTTTCATTGGCACATCCTGTATACAATTACAACAATATATGAAGCTTTGCGATGAAAATGCATTCTTCGTGTCATAAGGCATATCTCTCTCCACCTGTCGATCACGGTGAGTTTAATGACACTGACAACTACATTGATATTCTACAAACAATTACCTGAGTTAGATAAATGATCTGAATATTCCGATTGATAGATGGATCAAGATGAGCCATACGGGTCCCACATCAGTTGAATGTAATGGCAAAGTGAAAATACCACATACCAACAACAGTATCTAATTGATGATATTGCCTTCAGTATGAACGTACGCACCGACATGTAGCGATTCTTTTACTTCCCGTATGATTCATCACCACTCTAGATGAATATTGAATTTGATAAGCACCCATTTCACGATATTCGCTAGCAAAAATATCGGAAAATAATTTATAAGGTGATGAAGGTGGAAAAAGGTTATTTCATTTCTGAGATAAGAAAAATTGGATATGAAGATGAATACATAGTTTATGGGAAAAAATATTTTAGTTTTCCACTCCGCTATCTCTATTAAAAAATGTGAGAAACGTCCAAATGATATAGGTTCATGATGAAACATTCAAAAAGATGTTTAGATCATGCATAGAAGTTACTTTCAGACACAAACTGGAAGAAAGAGCCCTACCAAATAAAATACTTTCACATTGGATTACATTACACAAAAGAAAAAGTACTTTCGAACATCATTCATAGATGTACCTACTTGTTATACACTATTGGGAAACTGGTGTAGTGATGAAAATTACTGGTGTTTTTTCCCAACACCAAACCGTTATTTTAACACGTGTTTCGATCACCAAGTGATCATCTTCAAGAGGAAGATCAAACAGCTTGATTTTCCTTTTTAACAACAACAGGTATCTTAATGCCTATGTGAGTGTAGAAATAAGTAAACACAATAATATTATGAATAACGGTGGTCGGCCAATACCTGATAGTAAACTATATAGCTTGTTGAAGTTGCACTTGAGGCAACCACCACATTGTGGCCACGTTGACTGCACTTCGCGGTTGACCCAACCACATTTTTGTGGTCGACTTGCGGTCATATAAACCACACTTGCAGTTGAGGCAACTGACATCTATATTTTGTGGTGTCAGAGTTTAGTGCAAGTTTCAATATGGATTTCGAAGAAGAAGCACTACTATTTTTTATTTTGAGGAGAAGGAGAAGACGTAGAAAGGTACGATCGTTTTGGGTACATCCACTTCTGATTGCGCGACAACAGAAAGGAAAATTTTATGTTATGTTTGAAGATGGTTAACAATGTTTCGTGGTTCATTTCATCAGTTCATCAGAATATTTGAAGAAATTAAAAAGATTAGCTGAAAAAACAATTTTATCAAGTAAAAAACTGAAATTACAAAGAAATAACATAAAAGCAACAACCGGTAAACTCCGGCAAGACGAAAACAATTTTTTTAATTACTTCAGAATGTCCATTAGTTCTTTTGATGAATTAATTGGAATTTTGAAATAAAAAATTCGAAGCTGAGAGACTAATATGAGAAAAAGTACACGACAGTGTACGCGTTTGTGAACGATTGCAAGTTTGTGGTTAGTGTACGGCGGATGCTGCGATGACTTCTCGGCGTAGATCAGCAGGAAGTTGACTGCAGACGCCCGTTTTGACTTTTGTAAACACCCGTGTACGTGTAGTACAGTATTTTTTATGGGCGCCAGGCGGCTCGAGTTCGCTGGAAGACGACGACTGCAATGAGCCTTTTTCCTGAGAATAGTATAGTGAACGTATCACGAGAGGCAGCACTAGTAGAAGGGACAAACAAAATATTCACAGGTAAAACAGTGTTATTTACGTAATATTAATCCATTATTTAAAAATATGAATCTGATATAAAAAATTATTTTGTGCTAGTATAATGCCAACAAAGCATGGCTGTTTTGCGAATTGTACGTCGGATGATCGATATCCTGAAGAAAACGTATTTTTTTATACCATTCATAAAACCTCATATTAATGAGATTAGATGTTAGAAATAGATACATGCTTCGAGGAGAGTGATTTTAACAGTGCAAAAAGTAAATAAATATTCATATGTATGCTCTTAACATGAAATGAATAGTGAATTTCTCATAATTAATTACCATTGATCATAATGAGATATAACCTCAATCGTTCATTAAATTATATTCATTTATTATATTTTATTAAATTTATTTCCTTACTATCTATATTTGATTCATATTTCACTCGAAAATAAATCTGAAATTCATAATTATTTAATTTTTTTTTATTACTAACTGTCTACTAACCTGTCTATTAATTCACTTTTTCCGGTTACTTTCAAATTACGGTATGCAAGCCAACGTTTAAATGTTGCAACATTGTTATCCTTTACGGTTGCAAATTTTAGTTTTGCTCCAGGAACATTTTCTTTTGTTAAAAACATACCTTTTCAATTGTACTTCACCATGTGTTCTTATGAGGATTAAGCAGTGTTTGTCCTTGCCGAACTACTAGCGCTGTTAGTGAGTGATTTTTTTTACTCCAGGAAAAAAGTTCACTGTGTGGTCGATCCGACCGCAAAATGTTTTTCATGTGAGGGCTCTCTAACTTAAGACTCGTAGATAAAGCAATATTGTGATATTAATTTGAGACACTTAAGACGCAGGTACATACAAAATGTATCTATGGTATAAATGAGGATATTTGGGTTGATCTTTCACTTGAAGATGATCACCTGGTGATCGGAACACGTGTCGAGGTGTTGAAATAACGGTTTGGTGGTTGAAAAAACTCCAGTAATATTCATTTATAGTTCATTCGAAAAATTTCACATATCCCCTTTTTCCGCGCATGTTGCCTATTGATACGCTAGCTTGACTGAATGCGTTGAATACCATATATGCAGCTTATTCAAACATCCTTTCAAACCAGCTTTCCTATCTGTGGATGATCTCAGCTTGTGACCACTCGATGTTATGTTAATGAGTCAAAACATGCTCTGCTATTCCTGATTTGCTTGTTTCTTCTCGGTTTGTGTGTTTATTGCGCTCGGCAATGCGAACTCTCAATGTATTCTTAGTTTCACCTATAAAGGATTTTCCGCACTCGCAAGATGTAATTCTTGGAATCGTCGTCCGCGTTAGGTGGACAGTTTTCGTGAGGCTGCTACGGATGGTGTTTCCGGTTCTGAAGCAGGTTCAGATGTTGTACTTGTACTCAATTCTCTTCATCCTTTCTGACAATCCTCCGACGTAGGAAATGGAAAGCACTGGTTGTGACGGCTTTTATTCCTTGTGACGCTCTTGCTGTGCTCCAGCCAAAATCTGTTCCACCGTCACTTTGGGGAAACCATTCCATTGAAGATCTTTTCTGATGATGCCTAATTCCTTCTTGCGACCTTTTTTTTGTATTACAGAGTCTGATAGCATGATCCACTAGAGTCTTTGATGATTCCTGTTTTGTTAGATTAATGGTGTTTGGATTCGTGATTCAGATACTGTTTCGAGTATGTTGGTTTTCGGTATATAGATGTTTTCCATTCAATGTTGGTGAAGAGTACAATACTCCTAAGAATAGCAATTCGTTGTGGATACCCTTCAACCTTTTGAAAGTGAGGGAATGTTTTAGGCTGTTGATGTGCTTCCTTTTCAATTGTTCAATTTGTGATTTTTTGTTCATTTTCATTTTTTGTATTCATTGTTCAAAATAATTGTTATTTTCAGCTATTCATATTATTCTTCAAATTCAATTTGTTCTTTCAGAGATTCATAATCATATTCTATCATATCAGACAACGAAAATCCGAACTAGTAAATTTCACGAATTCATCTATTCATTACCCCACTTCAAATATCGAGAAAAAAATATATGGTATACCTGCGCAGAATCTACAAACGATGAAATGATTATCTGTATTACGCTTCTAAAACCACCAACTCTTAATTGGCATCTCCAACTGCTCAACATCAGAATATTTTCGTTTCCTCAAACAGACCGAGTGAATGCGTAAATTCCCTCGAGACTCTCCTCGCATCAGAGCAGGCGATGAGGTCCATCTGAAACATCCGCGATGGCTCCTGAGGGACAGCGGCCTCTTCTTAGCTACCGAAATAACGCAGATTAATTATAGCTGTCATCCCCCGTTACTTCACCGACGATAAACGATATTTAACAATTAATACTGACATATTGCCTGCGACTCTAATAATCACCCTTATTCTGCTCCTTCACACCGGATTATCCAGCTTTGAAATCCGGGATTGGTTAGTAAGAGAGTTGGCGCTGGTCACTGAGGGGTCATACTTTCACATTAGAGATTGGTATGGAAGTGGGCGGCCACGACAATAAAGTAATCTCGTGAGAATGTCATCCACTGATTTTGAGAAACAAGGTGCCATCACTCAACTGTTAACTTGTCATAGATGTTGCAATAATTATTCCCTCATCAATGCAGTTGGATAAATTGTTGTTAGGATCTCAAAATAATGTTCGAAAGCCAATAAGGCTCAAAGTGATTTCTGGTCGAAAGAAAGAAATTTGAAAAACCGCTTGACAATATTTTTCCATTCTGAAATTCGAATTAATCATTATTATTCGTTGTAAAGTTAATACTGCCGTGTGAAGGTAAAGGGCAGTAAGTAACACTTTTGCCAAAAATCAGATATTGATGTTGCATACCTAAGCAGTAACTGCGCTAACTCCACACATGGTTTGGTATACATTTACGAATCAACTTAGGCCATAAATCGTAAGGCAAACGGCAGTAACTGACGATTTGGCACCACAGTGTTATGGTAATAGGCAGTATCTAACTCAATAATACATTACTGCTGTTTACCTACACAGTTACTCCTAAGATAATTTCAAATGTGAATGTAAAAAGCAGTATCTACTTTCTTCATTTGTTACTGCCTTTTACCTCTACTTTTGTATATGTTGTTTGTATTATTTCAAGACACGAGGAAGTATTTTACCAGATACTGCTTTTGTTCTAAACGTCACATGACACGTTTTGTCCTCGCATGAATTTGCGCAGGCTTCAACTTTACTGTGGTAGTTAGTTGCTCTCAGTTTCTTGGCGTGCGTAGACATGCGAGAACTTGCTCGGTACGCCAACTAACATTTTGAAATATACTTTGTGTTTATCAAGAAGTTTCAAATAAAATGTCACGGGGCAAATATTTAGTTTCTTTGGCAACAGATAATCGAACGGAAGTATTAGCTCAAGGTATGTATATTATTGAAATGAAGTAAATAGAATATTTTATTGGATTATTTAGACATGTTCATACAGAAATCCAATATAATTTTATATTTTAGACCTTACAACACCGGACTCAAGAACTTTAGCTAATGAAGTTCAAAACAAAGAAGAAATAGATGAACCTATTATTATTCAAACAACTACTACTGAAGCATTTTCTTATGAGACAGCATCTTATCACAGAGGTAAGCACATGATTTTTTAATGAATGTGATTCAAACTATAAATAATGACTTCGTTATTTCAGAACTTTTACAAACATCGGCTAAAAATGCACAAAACGATGAAGAAATTGGTGAAATTACTGGAT
>WOGN01007582.1:0-11752 GCA_015342105.1 Leptinotarsa texana | reverse complement strand
ATCACCCGAAGACGATTGTAGATACTAACAATCGAAACGTCGTGAACTAACGTGGCTTGGAATCTCTTAACTTTTTTATTTATATTTATTTGTATTTTTCGAATTTTTGTTCAATCGTTTTGATTTTACTTGTATTTTATTTCACTATTATTTCATTTCTGGTTAGTTTCGCTTAATATAATTGTTATTTTCAGCTATTTATTTTTAATTCTTCTTTTTCAGTTGTTTGGTGGATTTGAAATCATTTTACATATTAGAAGTCCCAACTAGTGAAATTAACTGATTATATTATTGAATAAAATGGTAAATAATCACAAGTTGTTAGACGGCGAGTGAAAGTTCAACTAACTCTTCTTCTCATATTTTGGAATAATTTGTCTTGGTCGCTGATACTCTATCGCTTATGAATCCCGTTCAATTGATCACTCACCCACTCTACTGGTGAAAGCACAGTCAAGGTATATCTAGTCTGGCCCACAAATATAAACCATAAAATAGTGTCAATCAATTCTGCTAACTAAGCCTAGAAAAGCTATTTTTTATTACTTGTCTATGGCAGATATTGCCAGTTGTAGTTTGCCCTACATCAACCTTACTTTCGAATACGTTTGTGTTCAGGTTTTTTACTGAATGGAAAATTTTTGTTAAGAACCTGTTTTTTTTTAACAGTACTTCATTCACTTTTCGCCATGCATACAATTTCCAAAAGCTTTACTGGTGTAACTAACCGAGTTCAGCCACTAAATTTCTATTGAACCCATTCAAAACCCCACAATTTTTAAAAATCTTCCGTGGTTATTCATTACTATCTTATTGGCTACATCTTTCAACATTTTCAGGTCAACCCTTAAACAAAATGAATGTTATTATTCTGCTTATTGTTCAAAATCCGTCGCCGACCATAAAGATGTGCTGACCCTCGTAGAGAGAGATGACAGCGATCAAATATTAACATGGCAATACAAGATATTATCGAGAGTAATGAGTTTTAAATTCACCCTATTTCTCAACAAAATCATTCAAAACTAAAATTAATTTGAAATATTATCATGATCTCATTCTATGTAGATAGATGGAAGATTCATTGGATCTGGGGAAAACTCAACCTATTTTTTTATCTCTTACACAGTGTTCGAAGTTCGTTGATAATTGGGCTAATTATAATAGCCAACAAATAAGAAAAAAAATTTGCGACTAATATTATAATGGAAATTCAAGAGAGTTTTAAGCATCCTAATTGCGACTTCAACATTAAAAATTTTCCATCACGTAATGATTTTGTGTTATAGTTATATTAGTTTTGTACACAAACTAGTACTATGCTGCTGTATCGCTGCTGTTCCAATGTTTTGAATCAGAATCAACGAACTTAGGCGTGCGCAGCGTTACAGAACAGTGCTTTCAAAAAATTGTTCTACAGCACCATCTAGTGGCGAGTTACAAAAAATTGATAGCCTAAAAATCTTTTCTATGAAAAATTACTTATATATGTCAAGTTTCATCACGATCGGTTGAGCGACATTGAAGTTTATCACTTATCAACCAAACAACCAACAAACATCCATTTCGAAATATTACATTTTCACATATTATAAGGAAACATAACATCAAAACAAGAAAAAAACAATATATTTTGAGGATAATAAAATAAATAAGGATAATAAAAAATATTCAATTGAAGTCTTTTGTGCATAACCTTATTGCAAATGTTGACTTTCGTTAATATGTTTCATTGTTTTCCCTCATAAGGAACCAACAAAAATCCCCCATCATTGCCTCATCCCATATGCCTTGGTAATGTTGCTCCATTGTCAGTATGTCTTGGTAGAACTTTTCCCTTGTTCATCACTAACAGCACCGAAATTTTCTGGGAAAAAATTCAAATGAGAGTGCAAAAAAAGGATTTTGAGAGACAAGCGACATCCCAATTTGCAGTAGTTTTCAAGTAGTTCTTCTACAAGTGTTTCGTAATTTTCTACTTTCTTGTTCCCTAAAAACTCCGAAACAAATCTTTTGAAAGAACTCCACGTAGCTAATTCAACATTATTTAATTTTTGATCAAATTATTGATCACTTAGTAGTTTTCTAATTTTTGGCCCAACAAATATACTTTCCTTTGTTGTGATGATTTGAAAGTCATTTATTATTTGCTCGGACTACATGTTGATTACACAAAATTTTGCTATTTTATCTGTGAATGAGACAGCAGAGACAGAAAAAGTCACTATTGAAATAAAATGTGACTCAAGCGTGAGTCACTCACTCCAGGCCGTAAAAATGTTTAAAATAAGTCTTTAGTGAACCCTGATGACTTACTTTTACCACCGTTGCACTTGGTCTGATGAAAACATTTATGAAAGCTATGCGCAAAGATGTCAGTGGATTTTCATATCTGAAAA
Source organism: Leptinotarsa texana (assembly GCA_015342105.1). NCBI lineage: Eukaryota > Metazoa > Arthropoda > Insecta > Coleoptera > Chrysomelidae > Leptinotarsa > Leptinotarsa texana. The sequence continues at coordinate 9,353 of WOGN01007582.1, read as the reverse complement.
AGAAATTTCCTAAACTCAGCGATGCGAAAATTGAAGGTAGAATATTTATAGGCTAATAAATACAACAACTTATGAAGGATAAGAGCTCTGAAGGAGAACTAAATTACCAGGAAAAAATCGCCTGGAAATGTTTTGTGAGTGTTGTTTAAAATTTCCTAGGAAACCATAAAGCGGAAAACATAAAGACTTAATAGAGGAACTAATAATGTCAGATGAAACTTTGGTGTGTAATGTATCCTAAAGAATACGTATGTTTGACTCTCATCTAGATTTGGGTGCTATGAGTGACGAACAAGGGAGGAGATTCCATCAGGACATTTACTTAATAGAGAAGCGTTATCAATGGAAATGGAGCCCAGGAATGCTAGTAGATTATTGTTGGAATCTCAGGAGGGACCCACTAGAAGATAAATATTCACGGAAATCATAAATATTTATTGTACAAGAAGTAATAATTTCTCTAAGTATGGCAGATTTTTGTAATTTTCACAAAAAAATATGCTTTGATGTCAAGATAAAAACATGTGTCAATTTTTTTTCATTGATAAAATATTGGTTAGTGACTGCAGTAGATTTAAAGTTTGATGTAAGTTTTCATGTGACAAAAAAGTTAAAATTTTGTTGACCAGTGTAATTAGGCAAGTGATAAAAATTAGTCCTGTAAAGAAGTCAACTGTATTATTTATTACCATTATTGTAATTGAAATGTTGTGGTACTTACCGTTCGCTAAATTGAGCTCTTTCCCAATTTTTGTCCAGATATCATGTTTTAATTTACTTTTCATGTAGTTGGGGTCACTGGATGGTTTCGCACAAGTTCAATGAGTTTTTCTTCACGTGATTCCGTTTTCATTAAATTAGCCTTTGTGAACTGAGCGAGTATCACTGTTTAACATTCACGAGTGCCACATTGGTCACGTGCTGCGTAACACTGTCCTGTCCTACTCTGCCCCTTAATTTGCGCGGTCCCATTGAACAAGAGTTACAGAAACTGTGCCGCCCTGTACATGTTAACTGCGTCTTAACTTGCGCCTGGCCTGGCACTCACGTACTCACACGTGAAAATATGAACTGTTGTGATAAGTGTTATGTGGTTCACTTTTCTAATATAACATAAGTATTCCGGGTATAAATGTAGTTCCGATGACGTTTAGTATCTGTATATTCTTCCTAAAAATTTGACATGATGAACTGTTTAAATCTGCTTATCTGTCATATTTTCATTTGTCTCATTTGTCATCATTCAGAATGAGCGGGTTTTTTCAAATCAAGATTCCTACTATATTCCTTCATCTTCATTCCTTGATATCTAAACTCGATTTCGTCATGTATCAAATTCTCTATTTATATCAGGAAAAGCCATCATATACATTGCAGTTATAGTATATACTCTTACAAGTTATGCTCTTTAAAACTTCAGGAAAATGGCAAAAACTCCATGAAACTCGCATTATTGAAATTCTTTTCAAAGTGAATGAAATTCGGTATAACGTAAAATCGAATACCAGAAAACAGGATATAAAATTTAATGAACGAAAAGTTTATCAGCTCTGTTGAAATGTATTCTTCCAAGATAGGTAGTGCGAAAATAATGAATCTCCAAGTTGTAAATAATAGGATTTTAATCAAGAGTTCAATTTCACCGGAAGAAAACTATCTGTTCTGTAAATGTAGAAATTTAAGTTCGCTTCTGAATCTATATCCAGAAAGGAAACTCTTTATTGCAGAATTTAGGATTTGGGAATACATGAGTAAAACTGTTGATCAATCCGTCGAACAGGAATACGTTTTTATAAAGTAGTATTATTTTTTATAACCAGGAAAATTGTCAAGATACTCACATATTTCATTTCGATAGTCGAATGGCGGGTAACGAATAGTCGAGAGGTTTTTTAACTCTTAAACGGGCGAAACTTTAATACCAATAAAAAACATAAAATTTAGATATGTTTTTAATAAGTATACATTATGTAATGAAAAAAATGAATATTCGAATTTTTTTTCGCCTCCTACATACGTTTCTCAGTTGGTAAATGGTAAAGCAGTTACGGGGACTATTTTCTGCCACGATACATAACCGTAGATTACATTTCTGACAAAAAACTGTTGTTTGGCCATTTGTGCAAAGTTTTCACCTCCCCTTCTTCACGAAAATCAGAAAATGTCCTACTTGGTCATATCTTATGTCATCTGTGTGTCTGGCACTCACAGGAACTCTAACTTTCTTGAATGGTTGCTCATTTTCAAGATCGGATTTTCGCATTTTCGTTAAATGTTTTCTAATTGTCATGCTTTGTGTTCCCGAAAGCTTCCATGTCTCTTCTGTAAATCAGCCAAGCATTATTGACACCAATATCTAGGAGTTGACTAATATCCCCAATACCATTTCCTTGATTTGTAAGGCGTTTTATATAGGACAATGAGCATATCAGCCAAATCAATTCCCCCCTATTGGAGGATTTTACTGTTTTATAATTTGAGGACAATCTATACTAACTTTTTTCTTTTCCTCCTTACTATATCTTTTTACTTGAACTACTGGGCTATGAGATACACAAGAGCTGGCGAGCGTATCACAGTTGGTGTCTGCCCATTTCACTACTGCAATACCAGCTTCATTATCAACTTTATAGTCGAAATTTCTCCGGTCTTTCTTCAGAAGGGATTTGTCAGCCTCCAAATTACACCTTCGCAATTTATTATTTCATATGGTTCCTAAACTATTTATTTTATATTCCTCCTTCAGGAAACTAATAAGTTCAATTGATGTGAACGAATTATCAAAATATACTATTTTTTTTTTGAGGTTTTCGTATCGTTTTACGAAGTTGAATTAAAACTTTCCACCCTGAACCCAAATCGGATTCTTGTTCAGAAAAAATCATTTTGTCAAAATCATAGATCCTGTATAAATGAAAAAATCATACACAATGCCAGACACCCCTGCAAACATTTTGAAATCCCACTTCTTAGGTTTTTTGGCATGTATTGCCTGAGATTCCCTGCTTTGGTTCCCTTATAAAGAATCATCATTTCGTCTATGGAGTAAAGTAATTCACCTTCAATTTGAGTACAATTCATTGGGACTTTCTCAAGCAGAGGCCTTATTTTGAACAAGCGATCTTCATTGGCTTCCGCGTTGTTATCCTGGAAGTGTACCAATCTTCGTAATTTTTTTAATCTTTTCACTGGCATCTCATCAGCTAAGAGGCTATATCTTGTATTCACTGCCCAATAATCTTCAAATGATGGCATTCTTATAATTCCCATTAGAAGCTCCATTCCAATGAAAGACTTCATTTCAGAAGAAGATGTATTGATTGAAGATCCAGTTGCTAAAATGGAATAAACATTACTTTGCTCCGCTATATATTGGAAAATTAGATCATCCCAAAATTTTTGAAAATATTGAAGACAAGTCAATATTACAGGCGGGACTTCAAATTCGTTTTCAATTGGAATATGACCATCCTAGAAATCTTCTCATTTCCTTTACGTTTACTTTTTTGTTTTCGTTTTGTATTATTCATTTTTGAAGTTGAGGCAAAATTAATTAAGGGCACATCATCATCAGTACTCCAGGCATCATTATCATAATTATTGTGATCAGATATTTCTATGGGTAAATGGGGAAGGAAAACCACAGATTCTTTATCATGTTCTGTTTGGATATAGTCCACATCTCCTTTACCAGTTGATGACCCAACATCAGAAACATTGGTGTTTTCAGGCGGTAGAACTGCTATGTAGTTTTGTCTTTTTTTTTCTGCGACCGTAAGAAGTAATAGGGCCAATTTCCGGAAACTGAAACAAATACAAACTCACATTACTTTCAGGTATATCTATGAATCGATTCCTTGAAATGTTATTACCAAAGTAGGCAATGTGTACTAGAGGATACAAACAATTCAAATCAACTTCTAGTGGGGTTAGAAAGTTCATATATGAAAACTGAGTACTGTACGAACAATTTGAAATATATAAAATTACCGTACAGAATACAAAATAAAAGTAAAACCCGATAATTACACTATTTAGCCAATATTGTACTCACCTCGATGGCGTTTGTTGACGACGCCATCGCAACTCGATAATAAATGTGGTTTCTAAACTTCACAGCAGCGGCTCAGTCTTCCCCAACACGCCAACACGCTTTGATGCTTATGTACCTACCAATATACATTGCCGGTTTCTCCATAACTGGCACACTATTTGTATTGAAAATTTTCAATACAAATGTATCCCATGAGATACGTTAGCCGATTAAGGGTTAAAAAGACTCCCGAGCCTGTCTTTGAGATGTCCTCAAGCAACAAGTTTCTACGATCATAATGTGAGTAAATTTTTTGATAATCTTGCTGAGGTAATGGAGGGGTTGCAAATTGAGTCGAAGGATATCTGGAATATGGACGAGACGGGTTGCAGTTACCTCAGCAGAGCATGGAAGATTATTAACTGTTGCTGTTCACATATATTTGTTGGCCTACTTAAACTGCATACTTGCACTGTTAAGTGGCCAAACAGGCCGAAACCGATCTGCGAGTGTGTTTCAATAATTGAAAATATATTGTGGCAGTTGTATCGCCAACAGCATATGCAGAAACAACTTCAGTGAAGAATCCTAGTCTAATACCTGTTGGATATGATCCAACACTCTTCGTGGTATTACCAGGGAAGTAGTTATTTTCTGAGAGGTGTCAGTCCATTAATCCACAGTGTACCAGTGTAATCAATCAATCAAAATGTACTTTATTGTCGAAGATGAAATCTCATTGACAAAGTGATACTATTCTAAGAAATATGAGATATACATCTTGAAAGATATTGTCGAAGATAAAATATCATTGTCAAAGTGTTATTTTTTTGTGGTTTAAAGGCGTCAACTACGAGGTCATTGGCCTTTTACTATTAGTTTGTTTATCATTTGATATCTTGTTCAAATTTTTGAGTATAGCCAAATAGTCTTCATAAATTTTATAATTCAAAGTATTATTATTTTGAAGAATATAAGTTATAGATATCAAAAGTAATATTTGAACATTTGGTGATTTCAGAATTTTGAAGTGAAAAAGTAGTCAGAAAGTAATAATATATATGCATCATATTGAAATAAATGATAATAATAATAAATAATCTCATGCAACACATAAATGTAAGTATAAGAATATAAAAACTATTTGAACTGAAGGGGTTATATTTTTTAGGAGTGATTAATTTTTGGGAAAGAAAGTTTTTGGCTTTCTACTACTCCATCTTTCTTTCCCAAGAATAAAAACTATAAAGCATAAAAATATAAAAGTGAATGCATAGAAAATAAATGAAAGTATGATTTTTGTATATTTTTTTAAATATATAATTTTTGAACATTTGAAATATTGAAGTTGATTTCTCTCATTAATACAAAAATCAATTTCTCAACTGAGACGATGGTTTGACTGTAAAAAGACGATATTTTTCGTAATAATTGTGATTTCTTTACGTGTTTACTCAAGGCACATCTTTGTGGATCTCTCCTGCAATAATTCTTATGGGTACACATTTTGGAATATAAGTCCCGCCATATTCAAAAAAAGAAAGCTTTGATTTGAAAAACATGGTTTTTTTATTCCATTATTTTTTATAAAAAAATAATGATTATTCAAAAAATGAGTTTTAACGCAATGCATATTTTCAAAACGTTTTTTTAAGTAAAATTCATTATTACCTCATAAACAATGAATTTGTTCATAACTGTATTATCATTGGTAAAGCAAAATAATCGGTATAGAATCGAAAAAAAAATGTATTCATTAATTTTTCAACAGTTTTCATTGTCCATCAAACAATAACAAGTTACAATTTTTCTATTTCTCCAGCATCTTTTCAAAGAAATTAAAAATCCAGGCTATTCACTCTATTGAATCTTGAATGTTTCCTGAATGTTTTCTAAAGGAAAAACTGTTGACTCTTTTCCTTTTTCCATCTTGCTTTTCGAAACTTTCCATTTCTAGGTGATGAATCATCATCCTTTATTCCAAAGGTTTACCCCCCTTTTGAGACAATGCTCAACCACACATATTGTCAGTTAATTTTATTCACATTGCAGTAATTGTTCTTGTTAAATTGCATGAAGGTATGAAAAGATTATGATGAACGAACTTCTTGAACAATGGCTACTGTTTTGTAATCGAAATGTAGCATGAAACCATAAAGTTTTTACATCTTACGCCATACAGCCGGTACAGCTGTGAATGTTGATGATATATTTGAAATGTGTTCTACTTCAGTTTGACTCAAATATTATAATTGTCATATTGAATATACTCTCAATTCACTTCACTTTAGTTTTTTTAGTGGTATATCATAGAAAATATTGCTCAAATGTTGTAAGCTTTGTCTGGTCCTAACTGCTAGCACTTCAACGCGATACATACGATGCCCTCTATTGAACTATGCCAATACGCGGTTGCATCCCTAGTTCTGGAACAGGGTGTTGAAATTGAAAACACGTGAAATTGTTTTGAATACTTTCCAAAGAACAGAAGAAATAATGCATTTTAGGAATACAATTCATTCATCTACAAGTTTTCTTTCATTAATATCAGGTTTTTCACTACTTCGAAAGTTGTTTGCATATATTTGCTAAAACCGGTTGAAATAAGAACAGATTGTTGAATCATTGCTTTCCATCCCTAAATTCGAAGTAACATTTCTTGGGATTTAAGACGAAAAGGAGAGCTTTGTATAAAAGTTTCCCAGTTTTTCACTTCTTCATTATAAATAAAATTGTTTCAAATCTATTGGTGATAGATTATTTTCTCCAGGAATTTCAAAAAATCATACACCTCTCTAATGGGATTGGACTTGAATTTCGACAAATGTGAAATATTACCTGCTTTTCATATGCTAACAAATCCTGCTTTTCATATGCTAACAAATCCATTCACAATAATTTCTCCACAAATTGAAATCACACCCAAAACACCCTGTCGTTATTGGGCTCTTTTTTCTGGAGAATTTTCATCACGTTGCCACACACAGTGAACTTTACGCCAATCTTTACAAGAAATTATCAATAAATTCGAAGATATCACTTGGAGTCGAACTACTCTCCCAATTAACTCTTGTGGTTTAGTATTTGATTAGCCACGTCCCTCTCACTGTTTTTTTCTCGTGTAACAGTTCTCGACATTTGATCAACTCCATTCTTTCCAAATATTTGTCTGAAATATCTGATGCGTATTACTTGGATGGTAAAAATATATCGTCAACTCGAACGAAAAATACTCTTCCCGAAAATAAAACTTATCACGAAGCCTGGGATTATCCGATGATTGATTTGGTTAATAATCAACTTTTTGAGTCAGCTGGACTCAAAGCTGTTGTGTACGAAAAGTCTGGTACCTAGCTGAATGATGTTTCTGTGGCTTCTTTGGGTACCCTATCAGATGATGCATCTTTCAGAATTTCGATATAGGTCTTCGGTTGGGTTCTTCAATTTGTTTCAGTCATGAGTGCAGATGTGGATTCACTGTAAAAGAATATAGTTATCATGACCTCCGTTTCAAATTCATTTCTGGCAGATTCCATTAATGATTTCATTAGCTCTAGCTACTGCAGAGGTTCCTTAGTTCTTGAACCCCTTGGTGTCTGTCGTGATGATAAAAAGCATCCAAATGGTATAAATCTGATTCCTTAGAAATTTGGGAAACCTCAGGTTTGGACCTCCACCTGCGTAGACACAGTTGCAGCTTTACACCTTGCCGCAATATCTAATTCCAGTAGTAGAGCTCCTATAATTGCAGAAAAATAAAAATTTCGAAAATACTCGAAAATACTATATTCTTACTATTTCTTTTCTGTTGTTGTAATGCTCCTGAATTGTTGAAAGAAATTACTAGAAGAATAACGAACTCTATGACAACCAATGACAACCGAGCATATTCATTTCTAATTCAAAGAATCGGTATCGCCATTTGAAGGGGTGATGAACAGTAAAATCCAATGTTTATCAATAATTATGAGATGATTGCTGGAATGTTTGAAAAAGAATGAGTACATGAAAGATATCAATACTAGTATTTCTAGTATGGAGGGTGCTTCAATCAAAGCACTCTCCATACTAGGAATTGTGATTAGAAGATCCATCTGACAGGGTAGTGAACGCAGTCTTCTTGAAAAGTCAGATTCACAGTTTTGCTCATCGATTCATGGGCAATGCGCATCACGACGCCCAGGAGTTCCTTTGTTATCTTTCAGAAGGTTCACATGATGAAGAAAACACAAGAGTAATAGCTAAGATGTTTGAGCATAAGTTACTCTGAGTAAATTGAATTCCACGATGAAGTGTGGACACTTAGACACTATCTTCTTTCTGGGATTTGTCACTCCACATATCACAAAGAACTGGTCAAGTGAGTACATCCAAATGCTTAGATTCCTTTACATGGGAGGAAACATGAAAAACCGACGTATTCAAGTTGCAAGAAAAAAAAAATATACAAAGTCTCTATCAATCCATAAGTTTTGATGTATTTCAGTAATTTGAATCTGAAGATCCTGCCTGATGAAAAAATTCAAATGCAAGTTAAATGTTGCCGTCGAATCAACTCTAGATGGATTAGGTAATAACAATTAAGTAGCAGACAATATGAAACCTCGTCGTTATAATCTATATACACTTTCGAATTACAGTGTCTCCACTCACACCGGACATTACACTGGCAATTGTCACCAAAATCGCCTCTCTTATGAAAAGGAGGAAACTATTTCGCACCTTTGTTATACCTGAGAGAATTTTTCTCTTATCGTTTTAAATTGTTATTTTTGACCTTTTTTTCTTCAAGGACAAAGCACAAATACAATAGGAAAATACTTAAGACGCTCTATAAGAGCGTTGCCTGTGCCTGTTGGTTTGGTATAAATACTTTAATTTTATAGTGATCTGTGATAACGAATCATTTGTTCAGAGCTGTAAAACATTTTGAAAAAACAAAAATCTGGAAATAAATATGCAGAACAACGTGTATAAGTATTGTGTGAGCAATTATTGATATACAGGCTGATTCACGGTGGATGGCACATTAGACGTTTCTGATGAACCAGACAACGGGCATATTCGGACATTCTCTAGCCAACTGAAATATTTTCGACAATGCGGTGTTGCCGCTTCTATTAGAAAGCAGTAGCAACTTTGATTTTTCAAGTGGAACACTCTGTATATAATATCATTTTTAGAATCTCCAACAATTGCCCGACAACTTTTCTCCATATTTTCCTATACCTATCTGTTACCGTTTTCGAAATAAAAATTAATTTCAATTTTTTTCTTCGAAAATCATGACTTCTAAAAATGCCGATATCTTTTAGTTAAG
>WOGN01007581.1:0-11752 GCA_015342105.1 Leptinotarsa texana | reverse complement strand
GTTAATTGGTCGATATTCATCACATTTTTTGTGTTTGGAACTTTTTCGATTGGCGTAACTGTACTTGTTTTTAGATCATTTGGAAAACTACCATTTTGTAACAAGGTGTTGACAAAATGACATCACACATGTCCAATTACTTCAAAACTACTCTTTATAATTTTGCTCGATAATGCTTCTACTTGTGATCGTTTGTTTGCTAAATTGGATACAATTACTTTCAAATCTTGAAGAGTTAGTATTTTAAAATCACTGAAACCCTCTTCATCAACGAAGTCGATGTGACAGGTAAATCCAATATTTTCAATTTCAGAAATAATGTCTGTAATACTATTTACAAAAAATGAAATGCAACAATTGGCCAATTCTTGTTTTTCTCTAACGATAACTTTTTCATTATTTTTTTTTAAATTGAATATCATTAGCAAAATAGTTTGTGAACTGTTTTTGATTGAATAATTTTTTTAGAGTTTTCCACATTAAACGTGGGTTATGTTTGTTGCTGTCAATCTGATTAACATAATATTGACTTTTTTCACCTTTATAATATTTACGACAGCATTACGTTTATTTTTATAATTATGCGAATTAACATCATTAGCATTTCTTTTAAATAACTTGTAAGCAAAATCTTTTTCTTTACTGAAACTTCTGATTTGACCATTGTACCAAGGCAGATCATCTTCATAGAAAGTAATTGTTTTTAAAGGTGCAATTTCAATTCAGATGTTTTCACAATTTTCTTTAATATTATCTTAAATCTGATTCACATTTGTATTGTTGAGTGAAAAGTTACAATCTATTAAATTAAGATTAATGTTGAACAAATATCTTTGTCAAGTTCCTAACAGTTTTCGTTTGTTTGTTTCTGTGATTTATTTTAGCAATATCAAAATATTTAACAGATATTAAAAGATGGTCTGTGAGTTCAGGTTCATCCGAAACAGTTGCTACAATGCTGTCCCAGTTAGTTAACACATAATCAATTAAGGTCTTACTGTTATTAGTAATTTTTGTAAAGGTTGTTACTTTCTGAGATAAACCATATGTATCAAAAAGTTCTTTGGTCATTTTGACATAAAATTCATTAGATACGAAATTCAAATTGAAATCACCAACTAACACCGTGCGAAGTGAACACCGTGTAGTGAGATGTAATGATCACCAATGGATACAGCTACCGACCACTTCAGTATCTCTGGCATCGTCCAGAGAGTGTTGTTCACGCAAGCTTGAATATGCGCAGGCAGATTTGTTGAAAAGTTGACGAAGGAATCCACTTATTGTAATTTTACTATGGTTATGATGATATACTCTTAAATCTTATGTGCATGGTTCTAACTCATGTCAATCAATCACTGTATGATAAATTCCTAGTGGTATACGTTGGTTCAGTTTTTGAAATCGGACTAGCCTTTCCTGAGTAATGAGCAAATTTATATTCAAAATATTTCAAGAATTTGCAGAAAATTAATAATTATTAGCAAATCAATTAAAAAAATTCGAAACTCACTCCAAATTCATCCCATTAAGTAACCAAAACACTCCATCTTCTTTCTTTGCAATAATGAAGTCTCTTCATAAATTCATATTTTTCATTATGAAATATTTCAAATTCGGGTAAAACCGTTGCAAGCACCTCTTGTTCTGTCCAACTACAGCTGTGTAACGTATAATTCATATTTGACAAATCCCTATAAAAAATCATCAATTCAGGTGGTCTAACAGGTCATTCTGAGGAACCACTTCAATCTATCCACCGCGGTTTGCTACTTTCGAACCAGTCTGTATAATTAATGAGGAGGTGTCCCATCTTACTGAACCGTAACATCAGTTGTAAACTAATTTGGGTTTGCCTGAATTATCACATGGGCTGAAAAGTCCCGGGTCTGAGAAAGAATATGCCTTTTTTTGTTCAAAATTGGCTTCGTTCATCAACGTTGTCTTAATCAAGAGCCACACAATCATTTCAGCTCCGCTGTAAAATTTCAATACCACTTTCGTAGAAAGACTTACCTTTCGTCTCAAAAAAAAGGCTTCAGATTCAGCAGTAAAATCTTCATTAGAGGAAAATTTCTTACCAGTAAACATTTTTTGGAAATTTGCAAACAGCCAGTAGTCGCTGGGACCCAAATCTGGTGAACACGGTGGATGTGAGAGCAATTTGAAGCTCAATTCATGTAGGTTTGCCATTGTTTAGATTGAATTGTGACTCGGTGCGTTATCTTGATGAAACAAATTTTTTATTTTTGTCATATACGGCCGTTTCTTTGAAATTTCGGCCTTCAAATGTTCCGATAATGCTATAAATACTCACCTGTTAAAGGTATTCCCCTTCTCAAGATACACTACGCACATTCCAAAATAGCGAGGCCATAACATTTCCAGTCGATTTATTCATTTATTTATTTATTTATTATCAAATATTTCACTTGTTGAAAGGTACAGTGGAAAAAAAGATGAAAAAACATATCCATAATATACAATAACAAGTAAAACGTCAGCTTGAAAAAGAAAAAAACTATTTACATTTACAAATGATTTGCCAAATAAAAAAAAAACACAAAATAACATGGAGAGGGGTAAAATCATCGATAAAATTCATCCAAGGAGTAGCAGTTTTTTTTTCAATTCAAAAAGTTTTCAATCTTGATTTAAAAATATTTATATTAGGGGCTGCCTTCATATTTACGTCTAATTTGTTGAAAATTTTCGGTCCGAGATAAAGGTAGCTTTTCTGGTAGAGAGCTGTTCGATGTGATTGAGGTACTAGCAAATTTCCATAGTGAGTTGGATAATCATGAGTTTGCTTGTTCGATAAAAAATTTGATTTGTTATTATAAACAAAAATACATAATTCATAAATATATATCCCAACAACCGTAAGAAGTTTAAGGTTTTTGAAAGAGCTCCTGTATGACTCTCTCCATCTAAGTTTAGCAATTATTCGGACTGCCGACTTTTGTAATAAAAAAATCCTTCCACGGACGATCCCGTACTCCAATTCAAAATCGCGTATCGCAAATGACAATGAATAGTGGCATAGTACAGACTCAACAAGATTTCAGTATTACAGTAGTTAGACAAGAATCTTAACGCATAACAATTTTTACGTAGTTTTTCACAAAGTGAGTCGATATGTGCTGTCCAGGTGAGCCTGTAATCAACTGTGATGCCTAATAATTTAGTTTCTTCAGAGGATTTTACATGAAAATCATCATCCTTATATTTGTATACTGAAAATATCATTTGTAACCATAGTAAATTTCATCAGCACAGTTTTAGTTATATTGAGTTACTATACCTATTTATATATTTGTATATAAAATTGTTATTATTATTATTATTATAGAGTGTAAAAAGCAGTGGCTTTCTTTGAGGAAAACGAGATGTATTTCTATAGAAAATATATCCCTCAAGATATTACAGTATGAAGTATGTTTGTAAAACTTCGAAACGTTCTACAAAAAGATGTGACGACCTCGGCATTTATTTTTCAATCGATTATGTATAATAACTCGAAATTTATTCATATTGAATAATACTTTTATGCTAAATGGCATTGTCAATAACTGTTCATCAATTTCAGAATCATTTCAGACACATGCATAAGTCGCTAAGTCGCAGTTTTCGTCATATTAACAAAAATGCTTACGATACATGCCTGTTCATTACCATTGAAAGTAATATTTAATTTCTCCCTAATAACCACTAGTGACTTGATATTTATGACTTGCAACCCAAGACTGCAACCTTTTCCCTATCAGAATAAAATAGATGACTACTGTTGATGCAGACTTGGTTAGCGAAATGCACGTTGAGAAATAGCAATCTTGTTCAAGTGAGGAAAAAGTCAAATTGAATCATATATTCTTCAGAACGAACATTTAATTCCTTATTCGAGGACCTAGACTCTTAGTTGCTTCGGAAAAATATTTGTTGAGAAAATTGAGTTGAAAACTTATCAAATAAAATAACGGTAGTAATATTTCCTTCAGAAAACATGTATAGACGTACGTAAATAAAGGGTCATCAATTTAATAAAAATTGTAATAAAGGTAGTCATAGTCAAGTTTACTTTTTTCGATCCGATTTCGCTAGATATTTTTTTATATTTTATCATTTCTTTACAAAAAATAATTTTGTGAAGGTTTCAAGTTATTTTGAACTGAAACGAAACTGTTTCTACAACTTGTTATGAGTGTATGTATCACAAAATATGAAAAACAAGAGTTACAATGACGAAATATATTTATAAAAATTTATGTCTTATATATTAAAAAATCATTGATCCAGTTCAATATTTTCAACATTACAGATTTTCATATACCTATCACTCAAAATCACTTCCATTGTACGATTTTTTGAAATTTGAAACGGTTTATTTCTTGTATTTTGCAAAAATGTTTGGAACGGTACCATGAAGTGAATCAATAATTTATAGTTCTGTATACCATTTTTTCAGAAAAAAAGAATGAAATCTTTACTTACTCTAATCAGAATGTCAATTTTTCCCATTTCCATCAAAAATACAATTCTAAAAATCAATTTCGAAGCATGTTTAGGAGTTGATTTCTGTTTTTTCCAGAATCACATAGATACTTCACTTTGCTTTGATTAATTTCCTGCTCATTCTAAAATTTTTAATAACTCACAGTTGATGAACTAGTCATTTGCACGTAGTCGTTTCCATTCACATATAATACTGTATCACCCATAGGAAAATTATACCTATAGACCGTATAAGCAGAAGCCAAACCATTCATATACAAAATAAAAACTAAGAGGCATAAAATAATGCCTATGAATGTCCTTCATCATGTTGTCTAGATATATAATATGATTCTTGTTACTTGTATATCAACTAGGTAACTTCTGAAACACTTTAATGCTGAATCGGCTATTCCATGAAGCTGCAATTCCAACAATAATATTTGACCTATCGCGAAAGAATACCAGGACTTCAATGTTGTATATATTTCTGGCAACTTCTATCTACGACAAAAATGGCGGGAATCCTGACTATACTTCCGTGTCTACATCATTTTCACAATTTCCTCTACGAAGAAAGATATAATGTTGCAAAAAATATATTATCAGAAAAATACGTAAAATTTTTAAGTTTGTAAAATTTAGATCTGTAATGTTTAAAATCTGTTTTTCCGTTGATCAGCTGTCGCTCCTATACGAACGACAACTCTCAGAAGTTGAAAAACTTGTGCGAGCTAAGGACTAACGAGCTCTTACCTTTTAACGTGTGATTCCTAACACGGTTGCAGATTAAGGAACTTTGCTTTACATTTTTGGACTCGCAAGAGGATACTAGATTCTTTGACGCTTTTATCACTAACGCAACGTTTGGCATAAGAACAGCGACAAAAATACCCTACGAAAGAGTCCACTATCACTGTTTCATGATTCGCTCTTTTCAAACTAACAAAAAATCAATTGAGCTGATTCGTGAAATGCCTCGGAGAGTGGAAACTATTGTTCGAGTTGAAGGAGGCAACATCCGATATTGAAAAATTTGTTTGTTTTTTTCGATAGTTTGCTAGTTGTATTTTCGTCCAGTTGTTAATTTTCTCATGATTATTGTAGCGAACTGAATGCAGGTAAAATGCAATGTCTCATCAAGTAACTCATAAATTCTGAACAAATCATGCCATTGTAATGAATGGAGAAACAGAAAATAGAGAATAAAACACGCATGAATAAAATGTGGTTTTGAGTGTCATCCAAAAGCTGTTAATCACTACAGGGAGTCTTAAACCTAGATAATGGAAGCATAACTTTGGTTTCCTTTGTATAATATATATAAATTGGCCTTATCAGGAAACCTGTATGTGAAATACGTATTTTTTTTCTATTTATAGAGAAATTTATCAACATCGAGTTAAAGCTAAAAGTATTATTCAAGAACAAAATTTATAAACATTTCAAGATGACAGTTTTGAAGCACCTGAGTGCTTCATAGCAGCTGTCGCTGCTCATAGATCTCTGTCCTCATTTTTCGATTTCGCAACTTCCAAAGGCATCGAAAAGTATGTTATTATGTTCCGGTCTCAATAATTTTCAGCATGTGTCATTAATTTTATGGCTGTTTTCTGACACAATGATTTTCTGGTCTGCGAAACTGAAAGTGTTCTTTGAAAAGAGTTATAATCAAACCCTTAGTTTAACCAACATACTCTTTGTCACAATCGTCACAGCTCATTTCGTAAAATTCCGATTTCAAGTCAATTGAGAAATATAGGAAGTGAATTAAGAGCTATGAAAGCAATGAAGAATTCCAGAATGAGATGAATTTCGTTAATTGCCAACATTCAAACAGAGTCGGTACTCTCTTCAGAACACCTCATTTTATAATAAATATCCCGGAAAATGTTCACTCACAAAAATTAACTCTTATCATATACTCATAGAATTGCTGGGGCTCATATTCTGAACAAAAATCCACCCCTGCTCTCAACATGCCGCGTTCAATGTACTCGTACAATAACTATAGAATTCGCCCTAGCCTTCAGGCTTGTTTTAAACTGTGTAGTGTATTTTAGAGACCGGTTTCATTCGCAAATTTTTATTTGCCGAAATATATCCTGCCATTTAATAAGGAATAAATATTTTCAGGTTCCTTGAACCCGAAGATTACTGCCATAGATGAGCAGATTCACTACCATCCCTCTGGGTGTTGAGAAACTAAATTCTTCCTTCCTGTCTTTCTTCAAATGAAAAATAACGTGCTAGTTGTCCTGAAAAACAAATTCTGACTCAAGTTAATGCAACTTAATAATGTAAAATAACTTAAGTTCATAGTTCAACTCTTTCATTTTTTCTGATTGACTCGACCTTTACTTGATGAAGAAAAATAGTAATTTCACAAACTAAACCTGAAACGATTTATTATTCACTAACTTCATTTTCGAAATTATCAAGTCGCGAAACGCCGTCCTTTCATGGGTATTCCTGATCTTAGGAACAAAAAAGTCACGGGGGGGTATATCTGGTGAATACGGTGGCTGAGGCATGATTTCGGAGTTGTTCTTGCTCAAGAAATTACGAACAAGTAATGACATTTTCCTCATAATTGGCAAATAACTTCAAGATAATACTCCTTATTGATCGCACGATCTTGAAGCAAGAACTCCTGATGCACCACCAAGAAAACAGTGAGCAAACCCTTAACATTTAATCAAACTTGGCGTCCTTTTTTGGTTTTGGCTCTCCATTAGGACAATTGGACCATTGTTCCGATGTCATACACGTATACCCATAATTCCTCACCAGTTATGATCTTTTTAAGCAAATCTACAATTTTAGAACGAATTTTGCTGATGCCTAAATTTCCGAAAAAATTGCATGGTATGAGCCAACCGGTACGCTGATTTCTTCAGTAAATTATCTATAGTGATTCGATGATTATCTATAACAATTTTCTTCACTTTCTCAGAATTTTCGTCGGTTGTTGATGTGCTGGGCCATCTAGGACGAGAGTCGTCATTAACATCTTCCCGACCTTCTGTGAAAAACGTATACAACTTGTAAAGATTTTTCTGTTTCAGAGCACAATCGCCGTATGCTACTGTCAGCATTTCAAGTATTTTTGAGTGCAAATTTTTTTCGATAGCAGAAACTCGCCGGATACGTAAAACACTTCCTACTTTTGTGTTTCTCATCAACAAACTGACCATGATAAACAGTTGAAACTGTGGAACATATGTTCGAAACGAGTGTATCAATAAGAAATTTGACCATTCAGCTGATTTTTCGAACAGGGGTATTTTCTGGCGTTCAGTCGTATTCGCGCGTGTATTCAAAAACGATTCGTAGTGACGTCGTTAATAATGAGATTCGCCAGAATAGAGTGATTCAATTCGTGTCAGATGTCAAATTCAATAATAAAAACAAACATTTGAATTTTCTCTAACCTCAATCAGAATCGGATATGTGCATATGATAATTTTGCAGCTTCATTTAGTAGGTTAGGTCCAAAGTGAGAGGGTCTATTTGAGCCACCACCGCAACCCGCAAGGGTTCATTGTGGCTCACATCTATTCAAACTCCACCAAATAAACCCAGCTTCTTAACGCAGCCGATTAGTTTGTACGGTGAATGGTCTTTCAGGTTAGAGGTCGGCTCTGTCGAACTTCAAAAACCTCATTCGGTCCCCAGAGGGACAGGCACATAGTATGTGCTCTCCTGTTCTATCATTTCCCAAACAGAGGCGACATACATTGCCTTCCGACAGTCCAAGTCTCTGCATATGATGAATCAATTGACAGTGACCTGAAAGAAGGCCCATTAGACATCGTAGTTCATCCCTACTGTAGTCCAACAACTATTTGGTATCAAGCTTCGAAGGATGAATAAACGCATTGGAGTGAGCCAATCCTGGAAGATTCTACCAGAAGTCCATAACTCTTCTTGCCATCCAATTGTTGTTTGGCAATGATTAGGGCGATGCCAATGACAGGTTCTGGTCCGATAAAGGTGCTTGCAGCACCCTTCTTTGCAAGGAAGTCAGCATCTTCATTGCCTTCCAAGCCAGTATGGCAAGGAATCTAGACCAGAGACAATCTGTTGAGTCTTCCTATCGGGGAGAGTCGTTTTTGGCAATTTGCTACCAACTTAGATGTTGCTCGGTAGGAGCCAGGAGTTTCCAACGCCGCTTGACTGTCCGAGAATATTTTTATTGACTTATGTATGAGGATAAATTCTTCCAATCTCTTCGCACAGAATTCAATAGCGTAAAATTTTCGCTTGAAATATAGTCGCATAGGTTTCTCGGCAAGTTGATATCTCTGTCCTGGGTGTGCGACTAAAAAACACCTGCACCAGAATCGGAAGGTGTTGTTGATCCAACTGTGAACCAACAACTCTCTGCTCTTAATATTTCCCAGAGGATCCAGTCCTTTCTACTCGGGAACAGTACTTTATGAGGCAGTTCGTTGTTGACAGTTGAAGGCATAACGTCAGAGGTCATTTCCAGAATGCTATCTGTGACAACCAGTGCCAAACAACATTCTATTACATTCTACATTAAATTGATTTGTGCAATTGGCGATGTACACAAGTCTATAAGCAGTCCATCTAGCCTCTCTCTCGTGAAAAATGTGGAGAGACAGTAGATCTAGAAAGGATCTCCATGGCCGCTGACGGTGTGATACTGATGGCACCACTGATGGCCAGACAAGCCTGTCTCTCTAAGCCAGAGAGCTTCGCCTGGGCCGTTTTCTGTAAAGCCTTCGGCCTTCGTAAGAGATTATTGGCCTGACAATCAAAACATGTATCCAATAGAGTTTTTTGGGACCTAAACCCCAAGTTTCACCACAAATCATTCGACATCTCTATAGAAACAGTCTGGCTCTGCGAGAAACTTTTTCCAAGTGAGTGTTCCAGGTCAGTTTTTCATCAATCACAATGCCAAGAAATTTAATACATCCTCACAACTTATTTGATAAACAATATCAGCACTTCATAAACTATAACGATAAAAAAAATCAGAAATTGACAACTGACGTAACATAACATCAAAATCCGTTTCAAAACCAACCTCGCGCTAGTTTTGAATCATCATGAATACGTTTCAAATCATAGTTGATGTGACGTCATTGTTTCAACGCCAGAACAAATGTATTTGAACCACAGATGAATACGTTTTGAATACATGAGCACCTCAGACCTTGTATGTGATAATTTAAAGTCCACCTACTGGGACAGTCGACAGTCATGTCTAGAAGTGCTAATAATGTTCCTACTATTAATTGCGTTCAGACTGTTCCATCCAAAATTAGGTTCAGTTCAATTTCAATGTCTAAAATAATAATCATATCAATGGAAAAGTTTCTAGGAGACAGATGTATTTACGGTTGAGAGCATCCAGTTGTTGTAAAAGGTCTTGTATCAAGCGCTTTCTATTTTTGACTTTCAATAAAATTCTAACGGGGACAAATCGGGCGATCTCGGTGACCAGTTCACATCACTCCACGTGAGATGACCATGCCCTCAAATCGCTCATGGAAAATATCCAATGTGGCATGAGCTGTGAGGCACATGGCGCCGTCCTGTTGAAATCACATATATTTGGTGTCCAGATCATCCAATTTAGGCCAAAAGAAGTTGGTAATCATCAACCTGGATCCTGTAAATGGGTTCTCGGCCTGCTGGATATATTGACTGAATGAATGAAAAAGATTGAAAAATATAATGCAGTAACTTTTCAGTTTGTTCATCATTACACTTCAGTATATTCTCTATTGATTCAGCTTTGTTTTTTTTTAGATTGTGGAAAGTTAAATACTTTAAAAACAGTGAGACATATTTGAAGAATATCAATTTTCTTCTACTAAAAATATTCATATCAACATTATTTTCAGTGACACCTCAAGTAACTCAGACGAAAATAGAACATGACTAAATACACTAGTTTACGGTCAATTTACGGACTGACAAAGGCAGTTCTTTTTTGATTTTTGATCCCTGGATGCGAAAATGATAGTGAAAAATTCCTAACACGTGAGATTTTTTAATTATGATTTTTTTCACAAAAATTTAATGAACACGACATTCCAAATTTGTTTTTCTTCTAAATTGAGGAAATTGTTTAAAATTTGGCAAACCGTTCTTCTCCATAATGGTAACAAAAGCCCTCTATTTCTCTATTCTAAATGCAATAAGTTATAATACCCATAAGTGACAACTATGTGGTGACCTAAAATTCATAGGACTATTACTAGGTCTTCAGGGCGGATTTAAGAAGTTTTGCTTTTTCTTTGCCTTTGGAACAGAAGGAAATCACAGAACCATTTTCAAGTAAAAGAATGGCCTCCAAGAGATAAATATATTACAGATCAAGCTACTTCTTGTCAATCACAAAAACGTTTTGTTACCTCCATTACACATTAAAATAGGGTTAATGAAAAATTTCATACAAGCATTAGACAAAGAAGGTGATGCTTTTAAATATTTCAAACATGTTTTTCCAAAATTAAGCTATGCAAAGCTCAACGAAGGTATCTTTGTTGGATCACAAATTAGAAAACTACTGAGTGATCAAGAGTTTCATCAAAAATTAGATAATGGTGAATTAGCTGCGTGAAGTTCTTTCAAAAGAATTGTTTCGGAGTTTTTAGGGAACAAGAAAGTAGAAAATTACGAAACACTTGTAGAAGAACTACTTGGCAACTACTGCAGAATGGGATGTCGCATGTCTCTCAAAATTCATTTTTTGCACTCCCATTTGAATTTTTTCCCAGAAAATTTTGGTGCTGTCAGTGACGAACAAGGGAAAAGGTTCCACCAAGGCATACTGACAATGGTGCAACGTTACCAAGGCAGATCGGATGTAACAATGATGGGGTATTATTGTTGATTCCTTAAAAAATCTGTTTGAAATCTGTTTTTCCGTTAACTAGCTGTCGCACTCCTACGAACGACAACCCTCAGAAGTCGAACCTTGTCCGAGCTTAGGACTAACGAAGCCTTACTTTCAACATGGGATTCCTAATACGGATTAGACGATAGCAAGTGAAAATTGATCGTTCAGCCTGGGGTTTCAACTACCGACCAACACGGCGGTCGATTTGAGTGAGTAAATAAAGCACCGACGTCGAACCAACCTGCTACTAATCGACCGACTTATGAGGGAAAATGATGAAACATATTGTAATAAATCAGAAGCCGGCCCTGACAGTGCTGCACGTGCCGGGCTCGTGGCAACGGCAAAGAAAGCGGTCAGATCAGACGCGAACATTCC
>WOGN01007580.1:0-11752 GCA_015342105.1 Leptinotarsa texana | reverse complement strand
AAATTATTTCCCACTATGAGAAGCAGAAATAATTTCGTTTGGTCGATCCGACCAACCGATAGACCGATTTCGGGGTGATTGCCCCATCATCAGTATCAGGCATGGTCTCCTCAGAACGGTGTGAACCGTCTGGGTAATCACAATCGAATGAAATTAATTCCAGCTAGTCATGGAATCTATCTGCAGTTGATTTAGTGGAATATCCACTACGCTACCTGCAGACAGAGCTAGGAAACAATTCCACAAGCATACTCCGGGGTCGGAGTCGGAATAATAATTATTATATTCCGGAGAGGTGCATTGTGACATACACTATATATTCCCATATATATTCCCATATTAATTTCAATTTAAGAGCCACCTGTAGACAGCTGTTTCAGCCCGTTGGGCATCGTCAGTACCGGGCAGGGGGTCCTCGATTGCAGACAAAATGGCATCATCGAGTCTAAACCGTGCACTGCTCAGCCCCCATAACTACGAGGTCTGGTAAAAAATTAAGGTAAATTTTAATTTTTCTCAAAAAATATTTATTCATGTATCAATTTATATATCGTTCCCTTCAAATCAGTCCCCCTCAGATATATAATACAATCGCCAGCGTTTTTTCCAATCGTCGAAGCAGTTCTGATATGCACTTTTTGATATGTTTTAGAACTCTCTCAGCGATTCGATTTTTATCTCCTCAATTGTCTCAAATTGCCATCCTTGGGTACAGAAAAAAGTCGCAGGGGCCAAATCTGGTGAATACGGTGGCTGAGGCTTGATTACGGTGTTGTATTTGGTCAAAAAAGAAGCAAAGATCAGGTGCATTATCGTTATATTAAAGTCTTTTTTTTTCACAATACTGGACATTTTCTTCGTATTGCTTCTAGCAAACTAATACTCCTTACTGACTGTACGATCATGTGTCAAGAACTCCTGATGCACTACGCTTCGATAATCAAAGAAAACAGCGGTAAAAACCTTGACATTTGATCGAACTTGGAGTGTTTAATTTTATTTTGGTATTGGCTTGTGCAATCACCGTGTGCCATTGTCAACATTTCAAGTGTTGCAAATGCACTTGTCCCTTTATAGTTCAGCTTTGTTAAAAAACTTGAATGAAGTCGAGTACAGTACATGGCATGACACAAATTTTAGAATTTTCCGCGACTATAACGTATTTCGTACAGGATGATGTTACACCGTGAACATCTTGCGTTGCGAATTTCCATCATTAGCGCCCTCAGAGAAGGGACGGTGACCGATCTTCGGGTCCTTTATCAGCTTCCACCCCTTTCGGATTTGCTTTGTCTATCCAGGTATGTGGAAGGTTCGAGTTCGGGGTTGCGGCTTTGTGGAGGATATCCCGCGAGAGAGAAGAATAGGAAGAGGGCAGGTAAAGTGTTTGGCGCAGTTATAACATTCAGGAACCGCCGTGAACGGAGTTTACTTGAAAACGAGATTTTGTATATACCTGGTGGCGAAAAATCTATTTCGCATTATTGCTGTCTCGGTATCGGTGGAAGATTCTAGGTTGAATGGGCTTGTTTCATGATTTTTGGTTTACAGTTCACTTGATAGAAATTTCAAATTGAAAAACAGTGCACTTTGTTTCAGCTCTCTAAGTACCGTCCTGTAATTAATTATAAAAAATCGAACGTGGTAGGATGGTGACGTCACGGCTCTATTCTCGCTTCTTGCCCAATAGAAACAATATAAATAATCAACATTGCCAAATCGTAGAATTCATGAAGCCTATAATTATCAATTCAATTATGCAAGTGTATATGAACCCGTTAACGTTTCAATTAATGAAAAATTTTCCACATGGAATAAAATGTACACGAAAAATCATGTTTGGAAATAAGTTCTATTTCTAAAATCAGTACACAAATTCGAATGATCACAAAATATTTACCTAAACTATGATTTCATGAATTATTTAATAATACACAGTTATGAAAATCAAAAAATATAGCAAATTGGATTAAAGAATCATTTGAAATATTCAATTTATTCTACAGTATTCAATCTGTACAACTACAATTTATTATAAAAAAAAAAGATTCCTACATACATACCTGTTTCTAATATCCCTACCAAATTCAAGCATTATAGGCTCGCTTGGGTAATCTGATGAATCTTCCAAAACCTGAAAGAAAGGTTGAATGAGGTCAAGTATAGACAGAATTGATTGTACTCAAACTGACAGAAGCTTCTGAGGTAAAATAATTATTCATATCATCAAATGTAATGAATTAAAATGTATCATACTTTCAGCAACAGTATTAATTCCATATAATATTTCCTATGGAGAATACTTGAAGTTGAAATTACCTGTGTCATCAAATTCAATATTTTCGTCCCGCTTTCATTTATAGTCACTTAAAAAATAATTTTTAAAATAAAAAAAACCAATTTTTCTTAAGCGAGCTATCTGCTAAGAAAAAGTTGAAACTCGATGTTGCAAAAACAAGCAGAATGGATCCGATATGACAAACATTTTTTATGCCGAATAAGCCAATAAATTGTGATATGTGTACTCCATTTTCCTGAGAAAATGAAGGATCAATTAAAATTTCCTGTAATTATTCATTCATTTTTGTTAGGAATGAAGCCAGCAAACAAATAAACATACCTACAATAATAAGATCGCTCGAATCCACGAATTAAGCATAAAAATGGACAATAATATATGCCTTGATATCTGATATAGTACAAGTTATATCTAAATATGATTCTGAATAGGATTTAACAAAACTAATAAAATAAATCAATTATGCATTCATGCCACCCACCAAAAATAAGAAATTCAACGTTACTGGTATATTAGCCATATTGTCATCCAGTCAGCCAGCGCCCTCTGTAGTGTATGCGAAAATGTGCTGTTTCTAATGTCAATGGTTTCTTCACATAATTTCGTATTTTTGTCAAAATAATTTCAAAATAAATGGTTGAGCCTAGTTTTGTTAAAGCTGACTCCGACAACTTACCAAGAATCGATTTTGAAGTGATCGATGAATTTTACTTGAAAAATTTGCCATACTTTGGTACCAAAATGGAGAACTATTTCGTGTTGCATAGTTATGAATTATTGATTTTGTAGGTCCCTTTAATTTATATGACACTCATTTCAGACTTTGTATTTTATCGAAGGATGGAAAGTTTTGATTCAATTTTTATTTTAGCTCGGTCAAAGTAGTAATGGTAAAATTCAATCCAAAAATAACCTGAAAAAATATTTTTCGGAATGTAAACTAATGATATAGAATATGCAGCAAAATAGGCACCTGCCGAGATCTACCTTTAAAAAAAAAAAATTCTTTAATTAGATAATTGTTACAATTGTTTTCAAACCGAGTTGACAATAATGACAACAAAAATGGCGTCTGTCAAATTGGATCATCAGATCTGTGATTGCATATTAAAAATCAATAAACTTGTAACTCCGCTCTAGACATGATCAATTTTATTGGTCAACAGGCATGCGGCCAATTTAAATTCTTGCTTTTCGAATTGGTCTTTTTTCTGCAAATATAAAAAGATCATGGCACCGATTAGGTTTGATAAGTATAATATACCCCTAACTCGATCAGTCTATGAGCAAACCAGTATGTAGCATGAAATAAACCCATTGAAATTTTGCTAAATTACTTATAAAACAAAAACAATTTTAATTGTTATCCAAAAACTGTTATGGGTGACATTGTCGAGGCAATGTAGGAGGGCCTTCACACATCTCTGTTCTTGTGTGACCTGTTCAAAGCTTTCGACTGTGTCTCTCATGACATTCTTCTTGAAAAGGTGAATTATTTTGGAATGAGAGAGGTATCCCTGAATCTCATAGATTCATATTCACAAAATCCTTCCCAAGCTGTAGAATTAAAAAATATTACATCAGAGTTGAAAAAAAAATGTATGGTGTACCACAAGGGTCAGAACTTGGCCCCCTACTTTTTATAATAGTTATATAAACTATCTACACCAATTCCTATTGCACAGTAAGTTTACTCTTTTTGCTAACTATACAACGTTGATTTGTTCTCACAATGACCATGTACAATTAGAAACTGTCAATAAATAATCAAGAAAAAGCCAAGCACTGGTACCAGTTAAGAGATTACAGCTAAATTATAATAAAACTCAAAATATAACTTTTTCCACATATCATTCTTTATTTGAAAACAAATTCGTTGAGCTGCTGTGTTTGACAATCGATGACAGACTTAATTATAGAGTAACTTAAGCAAAAACTTTTGAGCACTGTGTTCCTACTACGTCAGCTCAAATCGCATGTTAATACGGAAACTCTGAGAAGTACATATTTTGCAATATTTTGCAAAAAGTACATATTACATATTGTGTTGTCATATGCGACGACGAATTTTTCGACAACAAAAAAAGCTCTTAAGAATTTTGGCAAACTGTGGTTTCAGAGAACACTGCCGCCCTCTCTAGCGGATAAGTAGGTTAACTAGACTATCTCAAATACATGTCTACGAGACAAGCAAACTTCATTAGGTTACCAAAATACCGGCTTTTTGTTTCCAGAAGAATTCTTTGGACTACAATCTTTATAATATGGTTCCAACAGAAATGAAAACTCTTAGCTCACTTTCATTCAAGAAAAAAATAAAAAAATTTCTTCTGCAACATTGTTTTTATTCGGTTTCGGAGTTTACTGAACATGTCAGGCGGTTTCCTATGCAATTTTGAACATGCTCGCCATGCTTGTTGCAAAATTTTTCTGTTAAGTGTGTAAAACCATAAATGTTTGACACTACATTCTATTATATTATTACGTATGTACATCTGTGTTCCTTAAAATGATGAGTGTTTATGTATATGTGTGTGTATGAATATAAGTTTTAGACACAGACACAGCTTAAGCTGTGCATAAGTGTTTGTGTTTTGTGCATTTAGAAACTTGCGTTTCTAACAACTTAACCATGCCACTTTTGTGTTTTCTTTGGACTCATGTATCAGATTTCATTCATGCCTTTTACTTGAGAAATACTATGTTGTACCTTCTTTAAAGCTTTATGCTATACACTGCAGTGTCTATTGCATCAATAAATTACTACCACTACTATTACTAATACTATCAAGATTTGATTAAGAATCCATAATACAAATGTAAACAAAATAAAAATCTAATAGTGATTGATACAGAGAAGTGGAGCTGATTAACAAATGTGAAGTTGGTAACATTTGACTTGTTCGTGCATAACCTTGTATGCAAATATACCTTGTCCGATTTCTAGAATATCATGAATAGGCAGTATCATGGTTACACTGTACAAACATTTTCACGATTTTGTTTTTATTTTTTTTTGAATAATGTACGTCCACATGTACCATGTCCACATATAGGAATTAAGTAGCTAAATATTGGTAAGAAATATGCACTGTATATTTGATGGAGTGAAAATGGCCGTACATAGGTCCTACAACAATACAGGGCACTAACCATTGGAATTACTGTTTTTTCTATATGGGTGATGTGGTTATTTCCAGCATAGGTTTTCATCGACTATTAGTCACAAATATTTGTATTATGGGCTCTCGTTATTTCTTTGCCTCCAATCTCTCCACTGATGATGTCCTGTAGTTTCATGTTTTTCTGAGAGAAGATTATAAAAGTAGTCTTCTTTACATTGATCTGAAGTTTATTTTTTGCAAGCTATTTTAGGGGCAACTGCATTTTATTTTTTTCCTGAATATATCGCGTCACTAATACGAACAGCTATAATACTAGGGGCCCAGAAAAAAACATTCCTTTCGACATGAAAGGTATTTTTTTAGTCTTTCATTTAATAGGAAAAAATATTTCAACTTTCTCACAATTCATATGACAAATTTGCAAACAAGTCATATGTTTTATGTTGGTAATGATGGTTAGGTTTTGAAAAGGTTTTAAAAAGTGGCGTACATTACTTCATTGCCTATGTATATTTAGTTTCCTTTAACCTTTATATTTTCAAGAAATTTACATTTTCTACAGGATATATCTTTGCCTATCATCTTGAATATTATATGAAGGTTTATTAAAAACGCTGGGAATTACTGTATCTGAATTTATTTACTGGTGATCATAGGTTTTTTGCTGTTTTTAGTTATAATAATTCCATTAAAACTAACAAAATATAATTAACGTACTCATATGCTAGTAAATCATTTTTATGATGGATTTTTGAAATGGCATTCAAATACCATTTTGTAATCCAAAACTAGTCCAATGAAGTATAATCCTTACAGATGATTTGAATACTTTTTACAAATTTTCATTTGTTTCAAGTTTTAACGTTGAATTGAAATCTCATCTCTACTAAAAGTGATGCATATGTTTTAGGTATATAAAAAAGTAATTCCCATGTTATAAATCTTCCTTAACTCAATTTATTTACTTGTGAATTTTGTTTTCCAGCAAGGACAGATTTCAAGTACTACAAGAAACCAATAATGAACAGTGGTATGATGGGATAAACTCCTTGTCTAACAAGTACTTGGTAAAAATTGAAGAATTATACACTCACATCATCACTTCCTGAATATTCATCCTTAAAACGATAACGAAAAACTCTCTGTCCTAGATTGTTGGGTCTGCATGGCATAATCCATTATCATGCTCAATTAGGGATATTTATATTTGAGTTGAATTAAATTTTGTTGTAAATTATGAAATATATTAAATAAAATTGAAAATATCAAAGTCTAGTTTTATGAATATCTACACAAAAATATTGAATGAAATGATCTCTGTTGTGATTGTCAAACTTCTGCTTTATGTCATATCAGAAAACTCTGTCAAATTTTTCAGTAGAAATATCAAAACACATACTGCTACAGAAATGTTTCCATCATAATTCCTGTAGCAAAATAAAACCTGGATGAAAGAGCAAGATCTGTTCATGTTGTGATTTCTCTGTAGCATGGTCAGAAATTGATTCCTGCCATTTGATAGGAGCTTGTATTTTTGTTTATTTTTGTTTGTTTATTTTGGAAAAGGAAGTTTGCATCATTTGTCACCTTCCTCATTCAATTAATTAATTTGGTTGTTTTTTTGTGAAATGATCTTGTACAAAGATTTGAATAACTGCACATTTTTAGGAATATCAATAGGATTTTGATGAACATCCTTTGGTTATTTTCACCTTCCACAATTTGATAATTATTGACATTGAAAAGAGAAATATTTTAAGAGATATTAGTTTTCTTGGGAAAAAGGTTTTTGGCTTTCTTTTGCTTGGGATATCAGAAATAGCCATATGCTATCAGAAAAGCATATGGCTGTGCTATCAGAAAAGCATATGGCTATTTTCGACTTATCAGGATATACTAAAAAATTTGCCCTCCCTACATTTGGATACAGTTTTCCATTTATAATTTTTTAATTCTTAAACACTGTGGAAGGTTTAGAAGGTCGACGAACTATCTGACATTAAATGACTTTCATTCAATGTAAATTCCTCTGAAAGTACAATTGAAATTAATATAGTAAAATTTATTCAAATTAAGTTAGAAACAGAAACTGAAAAAAAACAGAGAACAGTGATGTTCTTAACCAAAATAGACATAGCTGAGAGAAATTTCAAACATAGTCAATAAGTTAATTAAAAGATGGAAAATTGAGGAGAGTTTTGTAAATAATAATTTTTTTGAAAAGTTGAGTCAAACTTCATGACTACTCCATATGAGCCAAAATAAATTGAAAAACCACAACGAAAATAATGAATTTCAGAATTGCTTGTTCACTTCAACATAAGTGCTGACTAATCTTAAAAACAAAGTGATGCAAAGTTGTTGTATATCGGTCGGACTAAATGAACTATTGAAAGTCACGGCCATATTGATTTTGGTCAAAAAAGCCTTAATGTCATTTAAAACACTTCAGAAGACAGCGAAAATAAACATTGCTTGAAATTGTTAAGACCAGTATATGAGACTTGACTTTATGCTTTCGAAAGTCAGTTAAATGCAAAATGCTACATTCTTAATAACATGTATTCTATCACGGGAAATTTTTGATATATGAACAAAAGTAAAAGTAGGATCTGTTGGAAGAAATAGATTAAATTAGAATTCAGAAATAAACATAATGTATTTTGTGAAGATGGCAACTTGGTTGGTTGGTATTACCTTTTAACAAGTATTAATGTAATTCAGATTCACAGAAGTTGTTCAACTTCCTCAGTTTCGACATGCAAACAATGAAGATTCAAAGTTTTGGGAATAAAAATACATCATATTTCACAATCCACAACAACCTGCTCTGTGAAGTGAACTTTCATCAATTTTTGTATTTCTAACTAACTTATTTGTATTCGTAACTAACATATAGGTAATTTTGTAGCTAAAAAAAAACTTTAATTTGCTGAAAAATATATTGAAATGATACTGAAAGGTAAATTTATAATGCTGAATATAGTATTTGTGATCACTTCTCACCCTGTTTCCACAGCTGAGTCAAGTTTTTGCTTTTTATTTTTGGGACCATTTTCATCAGATTTTATTGCCTTACAATTGTTTGTTTCATCAAGAGCAATATTTTGGAGTGGAGATTTGGCTGAAAATGTTTCATTTTCTGAAGTATCATTATTTTTACTGTTACCCGGTGGATTCCCTTCTGTATTTTTTTCATCTTCAATTAGTTCACGTTTCTCATCTACATCTTCCTTAGTTGAAATCTGTCGTGTTTTTACTGATGGATTATTTGTGTCTCTCGATACCACATCTTTGGACAAATCTTCAGTATGTGAACCATTTTCATTTTTACTGCAATCTCCAGTGTCTGAATTCTTGGAAGAATTAGCATTGGATTGGAAAAAATTTGTTATTGGTTTCTGCCAAGATGGAGTTTCTTGGTGGGGAATGGGGGGAAGTCGTGTGCTACCTGAAACATTTTTTTTTTATCTTTTCACATATCTATAAAAAATTTTAGAAAAGAGATTCACACAGAGTGCTCATAGGATTTTTTTGAAGTTGACATTTTCAACATGTTTATGATTTTATCAAATTCTTGCGGTGTAAATTAGGTTACTTTGAAATATTTTTTCAAGTTACCTAAGTGTTCAAAACAAGCACTTTGCTCAAACACCAGTACTTCAAGATGAAGAAAACTTCATGTGCTGAAGATATGTATTGAAGTTCTGGTATTTTTGATTTATTCTATGCCAGAGGTTCCAGTTTTACGTTTTATTTCCTGAGTGTATTGAGACAAATTACTTTCTGGCAATCTGTTCTTCATAAGCTCTGCAACATTTTAATATGGGACAAAGGGATGTTTTTTATTGTTGAATATTATAAATCAGAGTGATATCACATATTTCATGAAGAAAAGGCTTTGATATTTAGCAAGTGTGACCTTGACAATAGTAATATGATCCAAATCTATGAGTGGCCATGAAATGTGAAAAATAAGGAGAAAATGAATGAATTTTATTAACTTCAAGTTAAAGTTTCTGTTACATTGGAAAATATCTGAAATAACAAGTATATATAAGAAATAGTAATATGCATAAGATGCATGAAGTATTTCTACACTACAATACTTTTTTAATCGCTATGACTTACATGTAGGAAGACGGTAAAATTGAATGCCTCATCTATCATATAGAAAACTTGACTGACAGGTAACTTCTTTGAATTTCACTAGTTCGGACTTCCATTGTCTAATATGTAAAATTATTTGAAATCCCCTTCAAACAGGTAACTTCTTTACTTTCAACTACAGTTCTCAGGTTTTTCCATTGTATGGGCAGTGTGTTAAAAATTTTTATAAGAAAAAAAACTCCATTTGTTTACTCAATTGTGTTTTGATAGTGCATTTTTGGTAGCCTGATATTTTTTTATTTTTTTTGGTGTTTTGTATCATAGTTGTGAGTTTTGGGGCCACTGTCATATTTATGTTTATTCTTATGTAGAAAGAATATCTCTTCTAAAATATAAATGGTTGGTTCTTCAATCAAATTAGTCTAAATATCTCATTAACTTGGTAAGATTATTATATAAACAAAGAATTTATGTTACCATACCAACAAAAGAATTTGAAATGTGTATATATAAGTAACATGCATAAAATATCTAACATGTATCTGTATATAATAATGATAATAAACGTCTTTATTACTACAACCACAAATGTTAACATAAGTATATGGATAAAGATTAGCAGTAACTGGCGATGTAGCTAAAAATATTATGATACAAAACTACGCAAAGTATCATTGGTCATGAATCACTCAGAGGAAAAAGTAATAGAAGAAGATGAAAGAAGATAGAAAAACGGAATGGTGAAAAGTTCATCATGTTGATTCTGAAAGAGATATAATTTCTATTTTATTTTGAACTGAGAGGGTGGCAATTTTTTTAAAGTTCAGGAATAGCATTGAATACTTTTGCTATCTGGTATCTGAAGAAGCATTTGAATAGCCGGGTTGCAAAAATGGGAAGTGTTGAAGACCCTTTAAACCTGATGGTAATATTATGAACATCGGTTCAAAACGTCACTGTTCTATGTAGATACGAAGGGATTTCATATAAGAGAATCTTATGAAAGCATTAAGTTTTTTCCTATTCTCCATATTTAACCATCCAACTTTCTTGAGCTTGTGAGATATTCTGTTTCATTTTCTTCTAATTCCATATATACGTCACATAAGTTATACGTCCATAAATTTGATAGCGTTATCAGATAACCCCAAATAATGTAATATATTCAATAGGAGTCTATGATTCAAGGTATTGAATGCTCTGCTAAAATAGAGAACCAATATTGTGCACTTACCCTGTCATTATGTCATTACTGATATGTGAGAGTGCAGTTGTACAACTATGACCTTTTCTGAATCCAGACTCTATATTTGCCACAAATGAGTTTCTTTCAAGATATTCTGTCAACTGTAATCCCATTTCATTTTCTAAAACTTTTGATAATGTTGGCAAAATACTGATTCCACGCAAGTCTTTGAACTCAGTAATATTGCTTTTTATGGGCAAAAACTTAACCACCTCCCTTTTCCTCACAGAGGAATAAGCATTTTCCAAATTATATGGGTAATATAAGTGATTATATGAGGGCAGTATCATTTAACTAATCTCAAGTTCAATTGATCACATCCCATAGCATTTGTAATGATTTCACAAATATTTTTGTAAACAAATAGGTACATCATTAACTTCCAGAAACTTGAAATTTGAATCGATTTTCCTAATAGAAGTCTAAAAGTTCATCTGAAGGTTCAGTAAATGAGATAGCATTCATCAAAAAATCTGATGATATTACATCTACGATTTTGTTGTATTTTGGTGATTTCCAGCTCTCTTTTCTACTACAAATTTCAAACATTTAACTGAAATATTTAGTGAAAACAAAAAATGATTCACAAACATTCACCAAGCTGAAAAACGAATGGCAGAAAATTAAACTGACATAAAAAATGTAACGGAAAGAAGCAACATTTATGTCACTTTTTGACTTTATAGTTAATTTACTTAGTTCTTTGATTAATGCGTTGAAACACCATATACTGTATTTTAACATTTCATTTATTATTATCAACATGCAAAATTGAAACAACTTTGAAGTTTCTTCAGCGTTACGAGGTGTGATCTATAATGAACATTTGTCTTTTTGCATTGATGCTTGCCTTATCATAGTGCTCTGTGTCTTCAGTTACATTTAGTTCAAAACCTGATCTTGTCATTAGTTATCATGTAGTTTCAAATTAAAATCACAATTCATTAGTTCATGATAATGGTTACCAATTTT
>WOGN01007579.1:0-11753 GCA_015342105.1 Leptinotarsa texana | reverse complement strand
TTTGATCTCATGAAAAAATTAGTGGAACTCAATTTTTCAGATGGAACACCCTGTATATTTCAACATTTATGAGCTTTACATCCAATTTTAGATTAACTTTGTTCAGATAATACTATTTCTATTTTGAACCGTTTTCGAGATAAACTGTTTCAAACGGAAATTTACATGGTTTCCTTGTTCATCACTCATTTCTGTAAAACAGATTTCGTTTGATGTTTCACAGGTACTATTAAACTAATTTAATTTTTTTTATTATCATTTTTATAAAGTCCGAATATTTTTGGGACACTTCTGTCCCTTGTGTGAGACTTACCTTCTACACATTTCTGGCAACATTCTCCTGGAAGCCGTACTAGTCTGGTTCCATCCGAGCAGGCTATTGAAGTGGTATTGCACCTGGTGATAACGCAACTAGGCATTCCTCTCTGACATATGCAGGACTTGCAAGCATCCAGCTTCCATTGTTGACCATCCTACCTAGCAAGTCATTATTATATAATACCGTATAAAATTTAATGAACAAACTTATAAACAGAGTAGAAATTTAGTTCCATTGGCATTTGGGTTTTACAAATTTTTAACAGTTTGAATCCTTAACTTTTTTAGCTTCGAAACTGTCAAGAATGAATTGTTCTTCTTCAGTTTTTGGAACTAGGTAGATTTGGGCACACTAAATAATCATTACCAAGTTGTAATAAAATAATCCTTGTAGAGTTTATAGACATCTATTCTTGTTTTCAATAGTAGGTATTTTTCCAGGAATGGTTAGATCAATTTATACAAGAAAGTAATCAAGCATTTTGTTCGTTGAAATCAGCCTTAGGAAACTATGTTAAGAAGAAAGGATACCAAGTTATCAGTGTATGACAGACTAAAATAGAATATTATTCCGGATCTCCATCAATTTGAAATGAACATTATGGAGAACAAATTTGGTAAAAAGAGGCCAAGAAAGAAGTATAAATATGAAATATAAACAAAGCTGCCAGCTGGGAGCTGGCATGAAATATGAAGAATAAGAATGAATTGAAAGATACAATCTATTTATTGGGTGAAAGATATCTGCATTGATACCTCAAAGTGTCTGCTCAAAATAAACTTCGAGCTATCTCTTCATCAAAGTGGTAAAATGAATCCAACAGTGGGAATCGATGCGGTAATCAGTTCCAAAAACAATAAATTCAGTAATAAGTAACGGTGCATTTCATCACATCGACCAACACTTCCAACGGTATGTTTTGACGTCTTCATGAAATATGACATTTACTGAATTCTATTTACTTGCCTGATACTCTACTTCATTATGGTAGCAGCTGGACCTGGATTCTTCTGGTTGTTGACATACTTTGCAACAGCTTCCTTTCGGATATATCTGCAATTCTGGCGTACAATCCAAAATGGGGCACGTAGGCCTTCTGCAGATTGAAGTGTCATTCGTGCAGGTGCAATTAGTACATTTGTCGGTGTTGAAGGTGTCACCATCTCTGAAAAGAGTACAATTTTGAAATTGAAACTCCTAAACTACAATTGAATACCAATAGTCATTCAAACAGAATGGGTGGTTGATTCATTTCAGTCGCACAGTCATTTCCCTGTCTCTGGAATAACTTCGGCTATAGCTTCGGCTATTCCAGAGACAGATAATCGACAATAACTGGCTAGATCTATGCCATTATCATCAACAGAGCAGCGATAATGATTCCTCTAAATAACATAACCACGATTACCAGTGATGTCCTTGACATAAAAGAGATAGACTTTCTAGCTGATACACACGAATGTATTATCATGATAAGCAGCATGCCAAAAAGGATAGTTTTGTGATATATTTCGCAAAACTCTCATAGTTGGTGGACCAATAGTTGAAACCGTAGGATTTAAGTCCAATCTCTCTCACTGGTGAGACAGTGAAGCAAAAATTAAATATCAAAATATTATCCTTATCGAAAAACCCATATAAAACGCTTACAAGATTTTTACATAAAATCAGACTATTCCTATGAATATGTCTAAAATGCTGTGCAAATTCTCAGTTACCAGGATTCAAACAAATCTATTGGGTATATGTTATGATTTATAGACAAATTATCATGTATAGAACTATTGCCTAATGTACATAGATCTAGCAAGCTCTGATAGCATCTGCACTACATAACGGCAACCATAAAATCCTCCTGAATCTACTTTTTTTCCACATATTTCTACTGATGAACGCCATACATGCGACCAGTCTCACGCAAACTCATTACCAATAATAGAAGACTGGATCTCCCAAAGTGAGTAAATACGAGGGCATATGTATCAAAAGCAATACCTTCGGTTTCTGAAGCTAGTGGATACACCCACAGATCCAGAACGAAAATATTAATCTACCTAAAGACCTGTGTAACCGTATGACATTTACTTATGTGTGACAGAACTACCTCACACATTAGTCACCAAAAATATCCTTAGATAGCTTGATGCGCTGGAAACAACCTCAGCTTGTATTGAACTATCAATGAAATCTTTTCTTCCTAGAAATACTTTTTTCCCTGTTCTGGAGTCCTGACCATAGTGGGTTGAAAGGTAATGAAGCAGCTGCAAGAGATTTCATCAGATTGAAACGTGTCATCGCTTCAAGTTTTTCCATTGAGTACCAGGACTACAAAAAGGTTTCAGACTTCTGGACTTCAACGATTCAAGTATGTATTCAAACGAAAGATAAACTGAAGTGATGACCTGTGTTATATAACAAGCCTACTGATAGAAGTAAACCCATCAGAACAAAAATACTGTTTCTTGATGCGTATGTCGCTTATCAAGTAAGCATCATAAGAAGACGACTGAACCAGTCTTAGGCATCTCTTGATGACTAGATGACCAGAGATTTTATCTCTATCTCTATCTCTACCTCCACCTCTATCTTTATCTCTATCTCTATCTCTATCTCTATCCCTATCTCTATCCCTATCTCTATCTCCATCTCTATCTCTATCTCTATCCCTATCCTTATCTCATGATGTGTTTGAAGTGTTCGCAATAAATTCATAGATTCAGTTTTTGACAAAATTTTTGGGGAATACAAACCTGAAGAATGATGTTTGCAGTGTGCAGGTGTTTTTGGGAGGAATCAGAGTTCTGGTGCCTCTGCATATGGGGCAACATTCTCCTGGTGGATCGAACTGTCTTTGGCGTGTGCATTGGAGAACGGGACAAGCCTTCTTAGAACAGGTCATCTTTCCTGCACTGCATCGACATTTCAAACAAGGATCGTCCAAGGTCACCTCTCGGTCTTCTGTAACTATTTGGTCGTTGATTTTGCATTCTGGAATATTAGATCACATCAATTATTCATTGGATTTATGAAGCACTACAACAAGGTTTTTAAGAAAATATATTTTGGCTTTCTAGTTTCCCCTCTTTATACAAGAAATGAGAAACACTACCTAAGGAAGGAGGGAAGCAAATGACTTCAATATAAATTCATGCAGAGCACCTACTTTCAGATATAATATGGGAAAGAGAAAAAGCTCCACAAGAGATTAATCTATATTGATAAATGGACCCCTGAAAGATGAAACTGTCGTCAATAAGAGAGTGTGTGTTCGGCGAGCCTACAACTGCTGATATAAAAGAGATGTCTCCCAAAGACCTGTTCGCCTTCTTGAAAAGGACAGGATGGACGATGACCTAGGAGGACAACTTGGAGGGGATGTACAATGGGTCACGTGTGGTCTAAGGGTTGTGGACCTACATTCACCCTCCTACATACAGATACAGATGAACCCCTGTGTGCTGTTGGGAATGATAGTATGAATAATTTTTCATTCACTTGATATTCATCCAAACTTTCGCTATAGAGTTGAAACAGACATCAGGCATAGATGGTTTCGGTGATATAAATGCCAAATTTCTTCGGAGCATAACGCGATCGGGTGAAAGTTAAAAATAATTCACTCTACTCCAAGAGACGACCACACTAACACGTGAACAAGTTTTATAACCAAATGAGGTTATTTAACTCGGTTAATTTATAGTCTATGCTCTTACGTTTTATAGGCTGAAGGCCGTTTAAATTTGCTCTCCGATGGTCGGACACCTGCCGTCGAACAGCGCATTCCTCAATCGGAACAGATTTCTATCGATTATTTGTACCGTTTATCGACGTTCCTTATTCGGCTCGGATGCATCCAATTGTCGATACGTCAAGCGTTTTCAACTGTTGATACGGTGAATATTTGCTGTAGCTGCGGGGTTATTACCGAACGTTTCGAGACATCAGAGAGTTGACGTTTACATCACAGGATTGCCCTGGCATCTGACGAAAATAAATTGTTTTGCTTTTATTTGGAAAACTGTATAGTGGAACTAGAGAAGAAAGGTTATATTTTGAAAATAGTTAAAAGCAAGTGGGACTCCAAGTATCTAATATATATTTTGTTATATGAAAAGGCTGATCAACAGGTGACATCAGCATTAACACCAAAAAGGTAATCCAACTCCCAACAACAGTCACTAGACCAGCGCAAAGTGAATATTTTCATCACTCCTGGGACCAATTCATAACAAAGCAACCGTTTGCCATTTTTCTTTCGTGACATAGATTTTTAGTTTTTGTTGCACCATTCTCCATTTGTATTGTATGAAATTATATGAAGGATGAATGGGAATGGCCTCAATACAGAACCGTGTGGCATCCTCCTTTTTTCATCTTTGATATTTACGGATTCAATTTTCTATCGATTACATAGATGGTTGGGATCCTATATAATTCCATAGACACGGGAACTTATGTGACTTATCTCATAAAGTTTGTCAGAAGATATTTTCGATATATAATTCTCAATCACATTCACATTCTTTAAATGTGTTTTGTCTACTCCTCTTCATCCGAGAATACCATAATCAGTTTTTCTGCATTATAGAACTTCTTCGGGAATACAATTTCACAAAATGACCTAGCATAGCTGTCATCAATCGGAACCGTGAATGCTTTGTGGGTTTCACCTGTTATCTAAGATGGAAGGATACATCACGACCGTCACAAGTTTCAGTGCAGCTGTTTCATATTGGATCACGCATACTTTATTCTGAAGCTTTGCTTCCATCTATCTCCTCGAAATACAGAAAGCGATTCCTTATTCAGTAGTCGATGTCAAAGCTTGGTTGTTTGGTATCGCTGTGAGGAATCCTTTTGCGTTTAATATTTACGGTTTGAATTTTCTGTCAACCCTATAGATGGGTTGGAGGATCTCATAGAATTCGATAGACACTGGGACTTGTCTTGTGAGATGAGACCATGATGGGACTATGAGATACATTTTTCATGACGGTACATGTAGTATAATGGGACATATCTTCTATGGTAGTGACTGTCACGTCCCATAAAAGATCTCATGTTCCACATAATCATTCTAAGGAACTGTCATCTGACATCACGCCACACAGAATCCCATAGACTCCTTGAGAAACATATAGTATCTCATAGAATTCCATATAATCCTATAGGTAATTTGTTTATTCTGTCTATACTATAGATGGTTTGTATCCCATAGAATTCAATAAATATCACCACATAATCCCATGAAATCTTAGAGCAGCCTATAGCATCTCATAGACACCCATAAAATCTTATAGATGATTTGGATATAGATGGTTTGTATCCCATATAATTCCATAGGCACTGGGACTTGATTTCTAAGATGGAACTATCATGGGACTATGTGGGACTATAAGATACATGTTCTATAACGGGACATGTACTATGATGGGACATGTCTTCTGTGATGTGGACTGTCGTATCCCATAGAAGACCTTAAATGCCACAATATTCTCCTATGGAAATGTCATGTGACGTAAGTCCCACAGATTCCGATAGAATCCCAAATAAAACTATAGCATCTCATAGAATTCCATACAATCCTATAGATGGTTTGGATTTTCTGTCGACACCATAGATAGTTTTTATCCCATGGAATTCCATAAACCATAGAAGACTTCGAGTGCCAAAAATATCATCTATGGGAATGACATCAAGTCCCTTAGAATCCTAGAGCAACCCATAAAGTCCTATTGATGATTTGGATTTTCTGTCTATACCATAGATAGTTTGTTTTCCATAGATACTGGGATTCTTCTTCTAAGATGGAACTTTCATGGGACTATGGTGGGACTATAAGGTACATGTTCTGTGACGGGACATGTAATGTGACATGTACTATGATGAGACATGTCTTCTATGATGTGGACTGCTGCATAGAAGACCTCAAATGCCACATTATTCTCCTATGGAAATGTCATGTGACATGAAGTCCCACAGAATCCGATAGAATCCCAAATAAACCTGTAGCATCTCATAGAATTCCATAGAATCCTATAGATGGTTTGGATTTTCTGTCGATACCATAGATACTTTGTATCCCATATAATTCCATAAACCATAGAAGACCTCGAGTGCCATTAATATCATCCATGGGAAAGTCATCTGACATCAAGTCCCACAGAATCCCATAAAATCCTAGAGCAACCTACAGCATCTCATAGACACCCATATAGTCCTATAGATGATTTGGATTTTCTGTCTATGCCATGGATGGTTTGTAACCTATAGAAATTCATAGACACTGGGATTTGTCTTCTAAGATGGAACTATCATGGAACTATGCAGGAACCATGGTGGGACTATAAGGTACTATAAGGGATTTCAATGATGGGGACTGTTAAGTCTCATAGAGTTTTTATATGGACTGTCATCTGCCATCAAGTCCCACATAATTCCATAGAATTCTAGAAAAAAGTATAGTATCTCTTAGAATTCCATATAATTCTTTAGATGGATTGGATTTTCTGTCAGTACCATGGAAGACGTGTTAATAATCGGGATGCCCTTGCTCACTTATACAATATGTGATTGTGTTTCGAAATGCCCTCTCATAATAATAGGTTCAGGAGTCGGCACGTGGAAGATTTCATTGGAAAATTCATAAAGAAAATTGTCATTCATGAACCGTACCTAAATTTGACTCCAGTTTTCTATTCGTCTCATTTACCTTCATCTCTGTAACATATGTAGCTAGAATATATATTGAATTCTACGTTCCGACATTTTGAAAAATTACCCACAAAGAAAGAAAATATGTGCTGCCACTGGCGGGGATGGTATGCAATCGCGATGAGATCTCTTAACAAACTGTTCGTTAGCTTCGGTACAAAATTTAATGATGTCCATTATACCTCTCACAATTACTATTCGATTATTTCAAAGCTATGTGTTTGAATTGGAAAAAATTGGGTAATTGCTGTAAATTACTGCTTTAAGTGAAGCTAATTGCGGGCTGTATTGTGGAATATGTCGTGTATTGCCACCATTATTGCTATTACTATTCACTTTTCCCGATTATGGCGAGATATTGATATTCTTCGTGTGGTGTGAGAGGTCACAAATTTTGAAGGTTTTGATAATAAAGACTATTTTCAAAGTATTTTGAAGTAATGAAATTATCATCATTTTCATATTCGAGTGAAACTTTGTTCTAATTGCTATACAGGCGTGTTCATACTTAGACTATTCATTTTGAACTTGTTCGCTATTTTTGGATTGAATTCAAAATGAACTCTTCGTGAAGATATGTAGAAGTTATGTTTAGTTACAAACTGTAGAAAAGCTGTAGTAATTGTTTTCTCACTTCCCACTTTTTCATATGAAACTGTTGAAGTAGGAAGCCGAAAATATTTCTTAAAAACTGATCTCTCCTAACTATTTTTGCTATTCTAGATGATACTATTGTATTGTGAACCTCAATCTGATAAGAAAAAATACAATTTCATCATTCGAAAAGCATGATTGGCATATAGACAAGATGGAGTTCTGAGAGATAGAATGAATATGAAATGTGAATATGTCGATTCAAATGTAGCTGTACCAATTTTGAATACGTTTTGAAGCAAAAGCTCATCAAGTTCTGAAAATCCTATTCACAAGATTTCAGTTATCCCAAAAATTATAAATTTCAATTTGTGTTATTGTAATATTTCAGAATGCAACAGAGAACAAAAGTTGTTCTTTTCAGAACAATGTGAATTATGAAGGAAAAACATTGTTGAATTTCAAAAGGACCTTTTCCATCACAATTGGCTATGATTCATCAGATGAATCCAATATAAAACTGTTCCACAGTGAAAAACACTCACCGGGACAAGTTGGACAACATTTTCCAGGTTCTGGTGGTAGAGGATTGGCGCAAGGTGTGAAACAACGGAGTTGAGAAACCGTCACAACTCCCGCTTCACATCTCATCACTGTACAGGGAGAATATCTGTCTTGCCACTCCGTGTCACTTGCATGATATACTCCATTGTGAATGCATCCTGAAAAAAGTAACATTGTAGTTTCGATAATGCAGATCCGAAGAGAATGGCTATTTCAAAAATGATGGCCTAC
The DNA here is from genome assembly GCA_015342105.1 of Leptinotarsa texana. NCBI lineage: Eukaryota > Metazoa > Arthropoda > Insecta > Coleoptera > Chrysomelidae > Leptinotarsa > Leptinotarsa texana. Next base: position 3,331 of record WOGN01007579.1, on the reverse strand, counting down.
GTTACTGTTTCTTTTTACTTTTTTACGAAACATTATGTTGATTTCAGCATTGACGTCTTAGATTTTTCAAAATAAATATTGAACAACTTGGTGAAGGCGGTAGTTTTTTAATATGTGTTTTTTTTGTATCAAACAGCTGACACTCATTGGAGAACCATAAGAGGTCGTAACTTGTGATAACTAAGGATCAACTGAATCTCATATTTCAACGCGCGATTTATCATTAACCTTTATTTGTCTTGGCACAATCATGTCGCTGGAATTGCGAAGGCTGCTTCTCAAAAGCTTGAAACACTGTTCTAAACCAGAAAACTGTATATAATCCATCAAATGTTGATGCTTTATGAAGATCAGATCAGATATTTTTGGAGTATTGTTTTCATGTATGGAGCTATACATCCAAACATACCCTGAAGTCGCCTGGTTGGAGACTATAACTGGGTTTTTGTGGAATTGAATTGAACCTGGTGACTTTCACCCCAATTCGAAATCACTTCGAGATTTCTACTACTACATTTTGAAACAAAAAAATGTGTAATTCTTTCAAAGACGGGAAGGCAGTAATAAATTTAAAAATAAGTAACTCTATAAATGTATGTGTAGATCACTCCTAAAAATATAACCCCTTCATTTCAAATAATAATAATACGTCTTTATTATTTTCCTCATACAGTATATACCTACATATATAAATTAACAATGATTTTTAATAATTTGGAAAATGAAAAGCAGAGTTCATTTTCTCTAATGAAGCAATCGCTTACTCCATCAGGAAAATCTTCTTCCACTCAACTCTAGAATGTCTATCTTACATCATTAAGGTAGTAGTTTCTGATTGATAATTTAAATATTAACACATATACTTATATTGTTTTTCAAGAGAATACAGGATAGCATGTTAAGATCAAATTGTCATTGTTTTTTAAGTAGAATATTTTTATACTTTGACTTAAAACTTTGAATACTGCGATTTTGCAAGGATTCCGGAACGGAGTTCCGCAACTTATAAATTTGGTAAGTGAACGAACGTCTGAACAGATCAGTTTTAAATACTGATGGAGACAAGAAACCTCTGAATCTCAAATTTAAGTTGTGTACGTCCATTCTGAATGTTATTTTTCTATAGAGGTATATGGGAGTTTTTGTTAAAATAATTTTGTGATATAATGAATTTGCATGATGAACTCTTCAGCCAATTTGTGTGATATTCTTTGATACTTTTCAATGCCATAGATCAATCTTAAGCAGGAATTCTGTATTTTCTGAATTTTATTTATGTAGACAGTACTCAAATTTGGGCCATACAATGAATCAGCAAAATTAAAATTTGACAAAACTAAGGTTTCACATAATGTTATTTTAACATTCTGAGGAAAAAACTGCGGGTTTCCATAAATCAATTTTAGTGAGCTATATGCGTGTTGAATAAGCTCAATAATATGTTTTTCAATTCTTAAATCTGAATCTATGATGACTCCTAAATTTTTGGCTTCCTTAACTATAATTAACGGATCATCTTTAATGTTAATGTTTATAGGCAGCATTTTAGCACGATTATAAGCAGAACCAAACAACAACATTTCAGATTCAGAACAATTTATCAACAAGCAGCGTTCAGAAGCTGAATCATTGAAGGTTACTAATTCCTGATTTATAATTTCACAAGCATTATCTACTATTGAAGAAGGAAAACTGTAATAGATTTGGGTGTCATCTGCATATAGCTTCAGAGATTTGGTCAAATTGAGAGTGTATATAGAAAAAAGCAACGGGACCAGGATAGAACCCTGAGACACCCCTGATTTCGATGCCAACTATTCAGATTGAACTGTATCAATTTTTACACACTGATCACGATTACTTAGTGTGGCCATATCAAAACAACCTATATGATCCAAAATGTTACGTAGCAGGTCAATATTTATAGTATCAAAAGCTCTGCTGAAGTCTAGAAGAACTAAAATTGTACATTGACCTTCATCTATGGAAGTAATTATATCATCAACGATATTAAGTAAAGCTGTAGTGCAGCTGCGACCTGTTCGGAAGCCCGATTGAACTGTGGTTAATAATGAAAAGTTAGACAAAAGTTCTCTTATCTGTCGTCAATTTGAGCATTAAATGTAGATTGCCATGTAGCTTCGATTTTCCGTATTCGTTTGATTTTTTCCAGAAATTCATGATGAAATAAATTGTTTTTCTGTTTGATTGTTGTCATTGATGAAGGTGGTTGTTTTGAATGAAACGCTATGGAAATATCAAATGTAATATACCCTTGGATTGTGAATTTATCGCTTTATCAATATTTGTAATAAAAAACAGAGGTTCGTATTTCAAAAAAAAAAAGATTCGGTCCCCAGCGGGGCAGGCACAAAGTATTTGCTCTGCTGTTTCATCATTTTCCAGACAGAGGCGACACATACAGTCCAAGTCTCTGCATATGATGATTCAAATGACAGTGAACTGTAAGAAGGCCTGTTAGACATCCTAGTTCACCCTTATTGTAGTCCAGAGTTCCCCAAACTTTTTTGTGTCGTAGACCCATTCCCATGTTTTTCCGTGTTGGGTAGACCCCCAACTTACCTGATATTGATTTCCTGTAAATTTCTAACTGTAGTGAAGTTTAGTGTTAAAATTTTAAAGTAAAAACACATATTAATTTATACATTTATTAAATGAATTTAAATTAAAACTACTCAAAATAAAATTTTGTATCTGTTATGTAAAATATATATAACATCAAATAAACATAAAATAAACTATAAATGAAATAACTTAAGCAATAAGTCAATATTTTTAGTGAGAAGGATGAACCTGATGCTTTAATAATAAATTATCAAAATTTGGCGTCAATTTTTTAAGCATTAATCTTAAATCTCCTCGTCTAATGATGTCCAGTCTGTTTCTTTTTTTCGTTAGAAGATTGGTAACATCGCTGAACCCCCTTTCCACTAGGTATGACGATGGAAAAGAAATTAAAAATTTCCTCGTTATATTTCATAATACGGGATAAGTAACGGGTATGTTGTTTTGCAGCCAGAATTGCTGATATCCGTTTTTAAACTGAACCTTAAGTTCTTCATTTGTACTTAGTTCAGTCAGTTCCTCTTATATTATGACATTCGTTTCTTCTATGTCACCATATGGATTAATTATCCACGGTGGTATTACCATAGTCAAAATATCCTCAAACCTAGATTCAACATCTGAATAGAGAGCATTTAAATGTTGAATGTAAGTTGAAACGTCGTCTTCCTGGCAGCTTGTCTGTGACAAATTGGGAAACTGAGAAAATTCGCCCCGTCCAATATTTTGCTTCATTAGTTTAACT
>WOGN01007577.1:0-11753 GCA_015342105.1 Leptinotarsa texana | reverse complement strand
TAGGTGCCAGTATAGAACCCTGAGGTGCCCTATGTATTACGTTCAGTTCTGATGATCAGTTATTATTGATGAGAACACGCTGTGCTCTATTACTAAGGTAAAATTTGAAAAAAGATTGACTTTTCTCATCGAATCCGTAATAACAAAGTTTTGCACATGGTAAAGCAAATGCTTTCTTGTAATCAAATGAAACTAAAAGAGTTATTTTATTCTTATCACATGAATATATAATACCATCGGTAATATTTGAAAGAGCACTTGTGGTACCATAATTTTGTCTAAAGCCAGAAAGCGTGATGGTGAGACTATCGTTATTATTGACAAAGGCAGCATTAACTGCTTTTTTGATTACTTTTGACAGTGATGGTAAAATATTGATAGGTCTCAAGTCATTGAATGTTTCCGGTTTAGATATTTTATCGATAGGAAGTACTAGCGACTTTTTCAAAAAATTGGGAGAAATTCCATTTTCTATACATTTGTTTACAATGAAAGTTATAATGGGTGTGATATAGGGAGTGCAAAAGAGTAACATTTCAAAGGATATGCCGTCGCTTCCTACCGCATTTGATTTCATATTTCGTAGAATATTTTCTATTTGTTGATCATTGACGTTATCAAGACCCAAAGTCGCAGTTTTATTGGATTTATTAGAATTATATTCACTGATTCACTGATGAAATGGAATGATTATGCTAATCAAACTATACAACAAGCTACCAAATTCAATGAAATTAATCCGGAGTACAAATAAGGTGAAAAAATTTTTTCTTAGAGTCATTTAATTCTCTGCCTGAGTACTTAGCATTTGAAATGTGATATTCGTACAATAATTGTACAGTTAGTAAAGGATTTTTAATAATTCGAGATCTATCTTTACTATTGACAATATTTTTAATATTTATATATAATAATATCATATGAAGGCTCCGATACTTTTTTAGGTTTATGGAATTGAAGATTATTATTATCATTTCTATTATTTTCTTACCCTAACTTCATTGTTAAAAGAATACTACACACTTTCAAGTGTTTTCAGTGTTCATTGAAGTCAAAAGCGTTTCTATTATGTTACTTGCGTCAATTCTCGAAAAATACCGAATTCTTGATTAATTTACTGACAAACCTGCTGGCATCCTGTATAAAAGAGAGGTTTGTTTCAAATATTCTCGAACAACACCAATGACAAAAAAGGATGACACGAACAGTTATATACCAATCTCATGCTAAACTCATGGAAAAATATCGATCACTTGAAAATCAACAATTTTACATGCCAAATTTTTATGACTTTTCCCAGAAATTCAATGAATCATAATATTTCAATCAATAAAATGGAATACTATGGAGAGAGGGATAACAAACTGGAAATATGCAATTCCTATCTTCAGCATATGAAATCGAGAGTTGAATGAAGTATTCTGTATCGGATTTTGTTGCAACGGAACATGAAGTTACACAAGGTTTTGTTTTAGGTTCTCTACTTTTATGCAACAATGACATATGCATTTGGGGAATCAAGTCCTACACCATCAGTAGTATGATTGCAAGGACAAAGGTTAGATCTTGAAGTGGAAGTAAACTTGGTCTCGTTTAGCAACAAGTCCAACTTGATTTGTTTCTCCTGCATTAGTCACTTCGGGCATCAATTTGATCAGAAAATTCTTTTCAAAAGTGTATAATACTGACCTCATTTACCCTTTGACCTCGCTTCTTACACTCTGGGAAATTCAACAACGAAATTAATTAAATGCAAACTTCATTTATTCATCGTTGTGGAAGTAGTTTTTCTTGTGCTCGGCGAAACACTAATTTCATTATACGAATTAGTCGGCGATGTCAAGAAGCTGATATAAAAGACTCCGAGAGACAATAATTAATTGGAGTTTTTTATGTTTGCGCGGTCGCGCAAGGCCGGCAAAAACAAAGCAATATATAAATGAGGTCGGAAGGGATGAATCTACGATGTTTTTCCAGTTGGAGAAGTTGGAAGATCGTGTCGAGAAGAAAATGAATGGAAAAAAGTATTTGTAACACTGGACAAAATGGAACATCGAGCAGGTGGATGGAAAATAGTATATTGTTTTATTTGGAGAAAACTATTCGCACAGTAGCAATCAGTTTTTCAAATTCCTGATAGTATCCGTCGACTTCCTCACAATACGACACTGCTTTGATGTTTTGGGCCATATCCAGAAAGTTACAGTGGGTCACACCAAACGCCGACTACAATACAATCACCATGGTCTTTTTTGTGGATTTACACCTCCAGGAATTAATTGGATAGCTCATAGGTGTCCAAACCACTGTACTAAACCTCTCCTACATTTCATTAGCAAAAAAACTTAAATCACAATACAGGCAAAACACCAAACATTAAGAAAAAACTATTAACAAAAAATGAAAATCAAAAGATTCCAAACCAAGTTACTTCACGACGTTTCGATTGTCAGTATCCACAATCGTCTTTGGGTGATAACTTCCTCAGAGATCTGACTATTTATGAGTCATTTCAGTGCTTTCATCTATCTCCTTTTCCTTCTCTCCGCTTCATCTATTTTAGCGAAAGTTGACCGTTTGGCGGGAGTTAGTCGTGTTCCGCTTGATTGGAGGTTTCCATATGTTGCGTATCTCTACGCTAGCTTGGGTAAATGCGTTGTTGGACAATATATATGCAGCTTCTTTGAATTTTCTCCTAAACCAATGTTCCTCCTTGTGGATGACTTCAGCTTGAGCCCAATTGATGTTAGGTTGATGAGTCGAAACATGCTTTGCTATTCCTGATTTGCTGGTTTCTCCTCGCTGTACTCTCTTGTACTCGGCAATGTGAACTTCCAATGGTCTCCTAGTTTCATCAACGTATGATTCTCCGCACTTGCAAGGTATCCGGTAAATGCAATTCTTGGAATCGCAGTCCGCGTTTGGTGGCCTGGTTTTCGTGAGGCTGATGCGAATAGTGTTCCCAGATCTGAAACAGGTTCTGATGCTATACTTGGACCCAATCCTTCTTATTCTTTCCGATCTTGACTGAGTCTTGATGTTTTGATGATTCCTCTCTTAATCGATTGATGGTGGTTAGATTCCTGGTTCAGACACTGTCCTGTGCGAGTGGGTTTTCGATATATAGATGTGTCCCATTTAGTGTCAGTCCCTCATCTTGCGTAAAGAATTCGTCCTTCAGTCAGAAGTAGCAGTTTCGTACACATCATGCTGGTAATTCCATGATTACTTGTACTGTTAGGTTTTTTCTATCTTTCAGGTCCCCCAATTCGGAAAGCTTTTTCTGAATGATTTGAAGTGCTTCTTCGACAGGAACGACAGGATGTATAGGCTTTCCACTTCGAAACTGATCAGTTGATCCTACTCTTTGACTTCGATTGTCCCTAGTAGTTCAACAAAATGCCTTGAATTTTTCACAAGAGATGACATTTTTTCTTGCAGTGAAAAATTCAAGGCATTTTGTTGAACTGTTTAAATTTATATCACATTAGGCAATGGAAGTCCGAACTAATGGAATGCACCATGAAACAATGTCAACCACCTTCAAAATAAATCTGTCTTGTTGTCGCAGAGATCGTTTTCTTTGCGTATAAGCAAAGGAGAACAGACCTCCAAACGTTACAATGTCTGTTGATCATTCAAATCGTAGGACATCCATTTTTCGAGCTTTTTGGCCTTTCCAATACATTTTATACCATTGAAAATCGCATGGGAACTGACTACCAGTTCTTTCTCCATACTACACACCATTTGTGAGGGGTCAATCTCCACCAGGATCTTTAAATCCTTATCCTGGGGTAAGTAACCTCTTTGGTGCTCATATTCGGAACAAAATTCCGCAAATCAATGTCGAACACTCCATCAACACAATCATTGACACAATCTGGTTGATTCTACCTATTTCGAATATGGGCAACAGCAATTGCTATAGATTATACTGATGCTTCAAAACCAGATGAAGAAGTAGGAGCAGCGATAATTGGTCCTAACATCTCCATTCAAATGACAATGTAGCTCTCTTTCTACATGGGAACTATATGTCACATACGCATCCACTTACACAAACTATATTATTCTAATGGATTCACTCAACTCTCTGAGTATACGGCAACAATTCATATGAACCCTTTAGATGTGTAAATCAAGGACCAACTCTATGGTGCAGAGATGAATGGTAATACATAAATTTCATATGGGAATACGAGATAATAAAGAAGTTGGTGAACTAGCCAAAAAAGCAGTAACCAGCGCCATTTCTGAAACTGTACCCAATAATTCAATTAAAGAAACCTTGCCGGTCGCATGGCAAAACTGTTCGCAATGATCAACATCAAAGCTATGAGAAGTGAAAACTTTCGTGAAACCATAGACTGGATTACCTAAACACTGAAGGGACCAAGTGATCCTAACCCATTTACGGTATGGTCTAACATGCCAACTCATGAGTATTTACTTCAAAACGGTATGGCCAAACATGTTAACTCACGAGTATTTACTTCAAAACACAACATTCGAAGCGTGTCACGTGAGTCCCACTGTGAAGCATCTCCTGACAGATTGTTCGTTCTCCAACCAGCAGAGGAAAAATCATAAAATACCAATATCTTTGAAGAGCACACCAGGTCCTAATTTTGCATTTGATAAATCATCGCCTTTTCTGAAATCTATTCAAATGACAAGTAAACTACACTCAGAAATGTAACATGAACTGTGACACTAATAACCAATTTGGTTAGCGTTGGCGTTTTTTAATTGAAAAAATTCTTTATATCCATGAGCAACCATGAATTCTTGTTAACTATGATGATGGACTTTTGAATGTCCAGTTCTTGATCTTAGATCGGCTTTGTTTCTCGCATTAAAAAAATATGTTTTTCTGTTAACCAGCGACAACCCTCAGAAGTTGAAATTTGTGCAAGCTTTCATTATTATTATTATTAGAATAGTCCTTATCTCTCCGTGACAATATATGACTCCCCCCGCTATTTGAACACAGAACTAATTCGAATAATACTTACTTACAAGCAAATAATACTCGCACCCGGCATAATTCCTAATTGGCTAATGTACGGGAAATTCGGTTGTAGTTTGTCTAACTGGGTACATGTTTATATTTACCCGTAGTAATCCAACAGGCGGTGTTCCGAACGCTGGAATCCGGTAGAAACAGCTCTGCGGATCGTTGCATCTTGTTTCTGCCGTTCCCTTGTCTAGATGTGTTTCGATTTACGTTCAACTCATGTATTCCAAATGGATATTGTTTTAGTAATACTTTCCCGTGAAACAGATGTCACAACGTTGATTTTCTGATGAACATTAAATGATTAGAGGTTAGTAAAGATAATCTTAGTTTCACATTAAGTTAGTTAGCTCGTTCACGGTTATATGGGGCGATGACAAACATGTTGTTTGACATTCGCTTCAGCCTAGTTCGAGGAATGAAACTCTGAAAGAAATTCGATTTTCAATTATGGGAAATCATCGGCTGATGTTGCTGGCACTGACGAGTGGCCGAATGGTCCGAAACTGTTCAATAACCCAAAGTGTACCATTAACCTACAGTGTAGGTAAGTTGTGACTGGCCTGAACGATTTGTTCTTTTAGATAATTTGATAATCTTAGTTGTTCGATATAGTGATAGAATAAGTAGAAAATATTATAGTAGGATACAAGTAGGGATTAGCAAAGTAGAGTAATTGACATTAAACTATTGAAAAATTGGACACATAAACAAATTAAATTAACAAAAATAGTTACAAAATTACAAGTTGATTTGTTAAAATTTTCAGATAACTGACGTTGGAACCTCTAACAATCGATAATAAACATCTTTAATTATATAATAATAATAATTATTATTTACTCATTTGGTTACTATTACATAGGCATTCATTAATATATTTGTATTGGATAAATGAATGATATTTCGATAACGTGCGATCCCCTGTACACAGGCTGTCTGAATCAAAGGTCGTTCATAGATTCCGTAACTGTTACCCAATACAGATATTATCACCACTGATATCCATAATATTATTATGTATACTTATTTCTACGATGTCATATGCATCTAGTTGTTGTGGCTAACTTTTTTTAACTGATCTTAATAAACCAAAGTCTATGGAAAGGTTTGTTGCAAAATTTTTCTGGTCTTCCATATTTTAGGTGTGCTAAGTGTTCCTCATTGTCTTCTTTTGATAGATCCTTTAGTCTGTCCGTAATATTTTGCATTTATGTCCATAAATTCCAGACTTTTTCGAATTCTTGACTTTGATCCTCCTAGGTCATCGTCCATCCTGTCCTTTCCAGGAAAGTGGACAGGTCACTGGGAGACATCTTTATATCGACAGGTATAGGCTAAGACTCGTCGAACACACACTCTGTTATTGACGATAACTCCGGACACTCGCAGAGGACGTGCCTGTAACTTTCGTCTCCATGTTCACACATCCTGTATAGAGGTGTGTCTACAAGCCCCATATCATGGAGGTATTTCTTTGATTGATAGTGGCCAGTTAGAAATCCTACTGTTAAGAGTAAATTTCTCCTGGTCATCGCAAGGTATTTTTTCGGCGCCAGCTTCCCTGGGACGCACAAGGTGATCCTGGCAAGATTGCATCCTTTGATTCCATCCTATCTCCTTAGGGATTGAGCATAAGTATGACGTTTGGCTAGTTCTACAAGTGTCGAATTCATCTGACCGTGGGAGTCAGCCACTTCCTTGGCTAAAGTGTTAGCAATGTGATTATCTTTACTCCTCTCATGCCCTTTAACCCACCACAGGATAATGTTATTATCTACTGAGGGCTAAATCTTGTTGGCACTCTAGTACTAGCCCTAAGGTAACACGCTGTCTGTTCAAAGCTAATAGAGCTTGTCTGCTATCAGTGCAGATTGTTATGTTTTTGCCAGGAATTCCTTTCCTGGTTATTTCTTTTGTGGCGATTGAGATACCAGCCAGGTCTGTTTGAACTACGCTGGTATTTTTTCTTATTCCCCACTTAATCCTTAGGCTTAGTGATCTGGAGTACACTCCACATCCTGATCCTTCTTTGGTTTTATTTGTATTTTGTAGGGTTTATTAAATACAAATCTGAATTCGAATGCATCACTGGTTGCCTGCTACAGAAGTTACGCAGTAAGCGTTTCCTGTCATAGGCTCAGCCTCAATTCACCCATTCCTACTTAATAATAATAATAACAATAATAATAATTGCTTTTATTGACAAAATGCAGTACAACATATAGTAGATATAAATAAAAAACAGGCAGTTCTTAAATGATATCCTACATTTTTATCAAAAGACAGAATTCAGGTTCTGATCTTTTCATTTGAGTAACGCAATCAGAACTTGCTCTTCCATTCGGCCATCTTCATAACAATAATTACAAATGAATTCATTAATTAACCACTTATGGTATCACCTATTCTTATTTCATTCAATGAACGACAATGAAAACATAGAAAAATGTTAATTATTAATTCGCCTACAAAACGATAATGAAAACTGGTAAAGAAACATAAAAATGTTGGCTAATTATTTCACCTAGAAACAGATATTTGCATGTATGTACACAAAGGCATTCATATACACACACATATAAGCGGATCATTATTTACAGCTAGACAATAAATTTGGTAAAAGAAATTCATTTAAAAGTAAATCATCTTTCAACTTTTTTCTGAATTTTGCAAGCGACAGTGACTTCAATGAGTCAGGGAGTCGATTATACAGCCGAGATATATTATATGAAAAGGAGCATCGAAATAATGAAGTTTTATAGGAAGGAGTGGCTAAGTTTGTAGTCTTCTTTTGTCAGACTGTAACAAACTTGGGCCATATACAGTATCCGCGTAGTTTGCATGAGATAGTACCAATGCATCACACAGCAATTTCTTGGACTGTCTATGTAGAATCTCCCTATTCGAATATATAGTTTTCAAGCTGCAATATCCCCTCTTCAGAATTAGTGAAACATGAGGTGACAATATGAGAGACTGATCTATTGTGAGACCAAGATTTTTAGTGCGCTCAGACAAACTAAGATTAACATTATCAAGAAGAATCGAATCTTGATTTTGACATCTTTTTCTCATTGCTGTCCTCCCGAATAGCATGGCAACACTTTTAGAAGGATTCATTGTTGAACAGTATTTTTTAGAGGTGGTAATAACGAATTCAGATCTTGGTTGATTTGTTGGCAAACTATTTCCAATGAGCTTTCAGGAAATTGCATATAGATTTGAGTGTCATCTACTTGAGACGTATTTAGTATACTTGAGATATATTCAGTAAATTGTGACGTATATATCACGAATAATACAGGGCCAAGGATAGACCCTTGAGGGACACCTGCAAAAACTGCACGATAATCTGAAGGCTGATTATCCAGAATAACACATTGGCTTCGAGATTTACACCAGCTGTGCACAATCATAACATAGCCATTAACGCAACCTCCTTAACTTACAGGTCCAAAGAGATCAAACCAGACTCTGTAGTGCATGACTTGTTTGAATAACCATCTTCAAACCTAATTCTTTAAAAATAATTCCGAACTTCTTCATTTATTGGTGGTATGAAACTGAGATATACTCACCTTGATTTTCGTCCTTTCTAAAAATCATAATATCATCTACAATACCAATCGAGAAACTGTTACTGACTACTATTTCCTGTATTATCACTTCTTTTTTGGGAACCTCTCATGTATTAGAAAACACGTCAAAAATAGGAGCACTAGAAAACTCAACGCAGCACATTTGTGCTGTCCACAGTAATGTGAACTGTCAGGAATATACCTGTAAGAGCTTGTTTCTTTCCGTCCTGTTGTATGAACAAGAGGAGGATCTAACATGGCATTACCGATATAAAAATTCATTTTTAACTATTCCTGAACGTCGGCGGTCCGCAAACCCGCGAAAAATGCCAGCACGGCCGGCAATAAATTGTTCATAAATAGTTACGCGAAAAAAGAATGCAAAGAATGCGAGACTCGAACCACACGTTGTCACTGCATAATTTTCATTTGTTTGGTAAAATAACCCGACCCGGCCACTTTCAGTTACTTGTATTTTGTAAACCAGATGAAAATTAATTGACGGACAGAGTGAACAAGCAAGGGTTTGCGGTTTCGTGACGGTCTGAAAGGGTTCGTTGGTTTTGTGAAAGGAAGCTCCCTGCCGGAAGGATTAGCGGCGATTCCGTATTTTATTCAAATTGGGTTCAAATACATCGAAAACAATTAGAGAAAACTCCCAGTGACTCTGATATTCCATAGTATAATTAATATATAATCGTGGAGCAGTATAAAGCAGTATAAAATATGCCCCTTTGTTACTATCCATAATGATAATTATACAATTTTCACAGTGTTTCGCTACACTGTAGCTTCATCAGTTGGACTGGTACTTCGAGCTATTCTACGAAGTCTTTCATAAAACAGAAGGTAATTAAAAAACTCAATTAGATAAATGAATTCCGCGAGAACAGAAAGATTTTGAAAAATCGACCACAGTACTATATTACTTTTAGGAAAGCAGGTAATTCATAAATATGTCAGTTATTTGCGTTTCATGCCAGAACTTAATTATACTAATGATTATTTCTGTCAAAACAATTAGATTATGAAAAATTATGAATACTTCCGTGGCTGCTCATCGTTTTGAGGTTCAACTCAGTACATTTCGAACTTCACTGTTCAAGAACTCTTGCATTTGGAAACTGCGTTTATGTGGAATAAACGTCCTGAGAATGTTTTTTCAAATGAATTAAATCTCCAGCGAAGCGCGTAAAACTCCAAGGAAATACATCGCATATTGAGAATGATACATCAGATGTACCACAAGGTTCAGTTCTAGGTCCAATCATTTTTCTGCTTTATCTGAATGATCTGGTAACCATTGACATTGAAGGAAAGTTCACACTTTTTGCGGATGACTCCACGGTCCTTTGGCGTGGTACAAATGAAGATAATCTCAGAGACATCATATTTCTGATTCTCTATAGAGTTAAACAGTGGTGCAACTCAAACTCCTTATGTTTCAACAAAAATAAAACAAACATAGTTTGCTTCAAACTCAATTTTGACGACTCATAGAAAATCACGATATAGTTAACAAAACTCAAGACAAAATTTTTAGGGGTATTTATAGATGATGAATTAAAATTTGATGAACATATAATAAATTTATGTGAAAAACTAGCATCTGGCTGCTATGCGCTTCGAGTTGTTTCTAACGAACTCAATCAATCCACAAACAGAACTGTGTAATTTTCCTTGATAGAGTCGCCCTTGAGATATGGCATTGCCTTTTGGAGCTTTTGTAAGCAGCAACTACTAAATTCATTATTCGTTCTACAAAAAAGGCTGTCAGATACATATGTAGGGCAAAATCACAAGACCACTGCAAACCACCTTTCAGAAACCGTTTGCCCAATTCACAAAACAGAATCCAACTCAGCAGCAAATAATGACAGATGTTAGGAAGTCGGAATTTACCCTTGCCAATCCCAGAATCAGCAATTGCAATTTGATATAGACATAGACATACTTTATTTGACTACTTTCATGTGAATTGCATTTGTAGCAAGTCATATTACAAAAATTGGAAAAAACTTTGGTTTGAATATAATTGTATTTGTATGTAGGAAACACTGAATGTACAGCATGAACCATCACACTCAACATAACTTTAATAACTCAAATACAATTATAGATATAAAAAAAACTAAATATTTGATTATTCTCATGCGGATGGAGCTGATGAGAAACTGTTTCACCTTTTCAGTGAAACAATTGGGGGACAAAGGCAAGTAAATAATTATTATAGTGGGAAAGTTATTCATAGCTTTATTCAATCTATATCGTATAGGTCTAATTTAACCTGCATGTGTAGTCATAGTAGTGTAGAGTGTAGTAGTCATAGAAATTTGAATTCAGTGAATAATTATGTTTATTTTTATGGATTCCTAATAGCTGTTGATATGTGGCGTACAATGGTCTTTGTAAGCTGCAAACGCAATCGTTCCAACAACCATTTTTTTGGAGTTTAAAGACTTTTATTGAATTGTGGAACTACCCCACAATATTGTACCATATGCTGTATGGGAGTGAAAAAGTGCGTAATAGGTATTTAACAAAACATCTTCACTCACCACTTTCCCTAGTTGTCTTAAAATAAAGACCACACTAGACAATTTAGAACAAATTGATTCAATATGTTTCGACCAATTTAAGGTATCATCGAGTATAACACCCAGAAGTTTGACATATTCACGCATGTAATTATTAGTTGAGAAGTTCAAACGATTCGTTTTAGCATCATTCAGCTTCAAGAAATCAGCAGAGAACCAGAACCATATAAGAGCAAGAAACTGTAACAACCACCTCCCAATGTGATACAGGGCAATAGCAAATTCCTAAAAAATCAGAAAATTAGTTAAAGAAGTAAGTTCTTCTGCAAAAAGCCTATTATGGCTTGAAGAAATATCACGATAATGTATTTTAACTCTTAATGTGCTTAGATGCTTACATATCTACTATGATTTATTTATTTCTTATTTGTAATGGTTTGTATATTGTCTTATTTATGTGTATTCGTATATGTACATTCAAACCTTTTAATGATTGTTCACTGTATATCATGATTTCAATATTTTTTAAAAAATTCAATATTGTCATAAAGTTTCACTAGCTTTGTCAATAAGGATTTGGACAATAAAGCATGATTGATTGATTGATTGAAATCC
>WOGN01007576.1:0-11755 GCA_015342105.1 Leptinotarsa texana | reverse complement strand
ATGTGGCTTCTTTGAATTTTCTCCTAAACCAGTGTTCCTCCTTGTGGATGATTTCAGCTTGAGACCTCTTGTTATGTTATGTTGATGAGTCCAAATATGCTCTGCTATTCCTGTGTTGGCGGGTTGGCTGTCCTCGTTCATCTTTTACTGCCTGAACCACTGTGCATGCTGTTTTCAGCAAGTACATTGGCTTGGGATGGGGGGGTTGAGCAAACCGGCCATCGGATGTCTGCTTCCACGTAGCCCCGCTGAATACGGGAATGACAGAGTCACTTGGGGTTCTGTTATTCCCTAACTGAATGGCATCCCACCGATGACTTAATCCTTAGGTGTGTTTATCCGTGCCGAGAGGATGAATGACACTGAGCCTATCAGCTGTCTCTACGGAACCTTCGGGATACCGGGCTCCTTCTGATAGTAGTATCGCCTTGTCATGGTAATGCGGGGCTCTGCCGTGATTGATCTTCTTTCCCTGGCTACTCGTGGGACTTTTATGGACACAGTGAACATTAATTTTTTTTCTGACGCTGAGTCTATAGAGGAGCTGACCTCCCTGTGAATTTAGTTCAGGAGCGAGTCTACAGAGGAGATGGATGTCGAGTTCACGACTCCCCCTGTAAATTCAGTCCAGGAGTGAGTCTACAGAGAAAATGGATGTCAAGTTTACGACTACAACAGACGTCCCTGTAAATTTAGTTCAGGAGTGAGAATTACAGAGGATATGGATGTCGAGTATACGACTCCAATTGACCCTCCTGTGAATTTGGTTTAGGAACGAGAGCTGCGGGGTCCGCAGAATCTGTCTCAGGTGTGGGAATAAACCCCTTATGAGCAAGTTAGCAAACGTTCGCGTCAAGTGATGATACGTAAAAGACCTGAATTCAAGGCATCGTCAGATGTAGCTGACGTGCAAAAACCCTCATATGGAAACGTTGTCGGGGGTATTAAGGTGGGAATCTTACAACTTGACTGTCCGACCCTCATTAACAGAGTATTTACTTTGTGCCTGCCCCGCTGGGGACCGAATCAGGTTTTAGAGTTCGTCAGAGCCGTACTCTCACCATCTGAGCTGAAAGACCACTCACCATACATACTAATCGGTTTCGTTAAGAAGGTGGGTTATTTGGCCGAGTGTGAATATGTTTGAGCCACAATAAACCCTTGCGGGTAGTGGTGAAGGGTCGAATAGACACACTGATTCTGGACCTAACCTAATCTACGATATATGCGACTTCTTTGAATTTTCTCCCAAACCAGTGTTCCTCCTTGTGAATGATTTCAGCTTGAGACCACTTGATGTTATGTTGATGAGTCCAAATATGCTCTGCTATTCCTGATTTGCTGGTTTTTCCTCATTGTGTGTGTTTTTTGTGCTCGGCAATGAGAACTTTCAATGGCCTCTCAATTTCGCCAATGTATGATTCTCCGCACTCGCAGGGTATCCGGTAAATGCAATTCTTGGAATTGAAATCCGCGTTTAGTAGCCTGGTTTCCGTGAGAGTGCTACGAAGGGTGTTCTCAGATCTGAAACAGGTTCTGATTATATACTTAGACCCAATTCTTCTTATCCTTTTCGACAATCCTCAGATGGAGGGAAGTACAAGTACTGGTTGTGCTGCCTTCTAGCCAAAGTCTGTTCCTCCATCACTTTGGAGTAAACATTTTGTTGAATGGTGAGTTTCACATTGTTGTGCCTTCATGCTGTATGTAGAAATAGTTGTTGAACTGAAAGCAATTTTGTTTCATTCAGATTGTTAGTTGTTACATTCCCGTTGAGTGACGAATGATGCTATATTGAAAAAAATGTCAGATGAGCTTATGAAAAAACTAGAATTCAAGCAGAATATCCGTAGATCTTCGACTTTTCGAAAAAACATACACTTCAAGTATCAACCAAGAAATACTAACGGATTGGGTAGCATTTTCGAAATGTTGAATGTGAAACTTAGGAATCAGTGTACTTTATCTATTGACGATGTCAACTTGATCGGTGAAACGCACGTCGAGAACAGTGTTGTAGTTCTGGTGTACCTTAACAGTAATAGTTTTGGATTCATAACACGCCAGAGAATCCAGTTTTACCTTTCATCGGTAATTCTTGCAGTTAAGTAGACTCCGGTGAAAAAAGTGTGCTTCCTTCATAATTTTGTCGTAGAAGCAACACTCAAAGATATATATTGTGATGACGGTTTCAGTATTTTTATGCAATACTCACATCGCATTCATCTTAAGTATCAAATTACGACCGCCCCTATGAAAGTAAATCAAAAAATTTGTGTACGACGTAAATTACGGTAATAATACAATTCTATCGCCATCACGCCAATCAGCGTCAGCGCAAAGACATCTTACCCTCTAATTTGAATAAGGGTGGCAGCGATAACAACGAGAAGCACTGATGAGCCAACCGTAATGGGACCCTTGGGGTAAAAATATAGGAAAAAGCATAATATCTACGGATATCAAAACAGTCGTTGTTACGTTATGTGGATTCATTTGCAAGATATCTTCATTCAGATATTTTTTTAGAATTATAAATTCATTTTTGTGTACGCCAAAATTTCAACTCCACCATAAGTCGTTTACATAAAATAACGACCCTAATCTCTTTCATTATACTTTCATGTATTATAGGCCTGTAAAAAATGAAAATGAAAAGTAATGAAAATTGAACAAATGAGTATATTTTCTACTACTTTTGGAACTCATTGAAGAATTCTCTAGAAATTCCTCATTACTTTTTGTGTTGTGTTTGTAGTTATGCAGTTTGGTACTTTCAATTTAACGATTATGAAAATCTATAACTGACGTATTTGAAAAACGTTTTTAAATACATTAGTTATGGAAAACTATTTCAAACCTGTTTGGCGTATCTGCTTTTTTCTCAAACTCCATTGCTGTCTCTAGATCTAATATTATATTTTTTTGTTTGCTTGTCTCTTCATGATGAATACATTCAAAAAGAACTGAATCGATTCGAAGATTCTTCCTCCCATTAAATTGACCTTTATCAGCAAAAACCATAATTGTGTTTTTCAAGGACAAAACATAAGCACTAAGGTAAAATCCTTAAGGCGCTCTTATAGCGATGTCTGTGCGAAAGTGGTGATTCACATTGGATTTGAATCGCTGGAAATCAAATCCATTTCAATAAACGTGTTTTCCACATAAATGCCGGTCTCCAAATGGAAAAGTTCTTGAGCAGTGAAGATCGAGGTGTTCTGAGTTGAACCTTAGTAGCCACAGTCCGTCGCGTATTTCTGATATGTACCGCTTTTCGTGGAATCAAATGTACCAAGTCACTTGAACACTTCCCGTGAAAGTATGCATGGAAGAGAGACAAATCTCCAACCTTTCATCGATGTTCCAGACTATCAAGATTGCAAGTAATGTTCGCGTCACCAATCAGGTAGAAGGCTCTTTCATGGAAGGAATGCAGCTGTTTCAGGGTATGTTTGGGGGCGGAACTCCATTCAAAAGAACACTACTCCAAAGAAGGTCTGATCTGAGGTTCGTAAAACATCAAAAGTTGCTGGAGTGTGTTCAGTTTTCTGGTTTGGAATATTGTTTCAAGATATTGTGAAACAGCCTTCGCAATTCTAGAGACATGATTGTACTAAGGCATATTGGTATCCATTTTAACTCCCAACAAACTTATCGCAGCAGAAAGCGGAATTATTTGACCTGACATTATAATATCCGGTTCGAAAACATTAATCTTTTTGGAGAAAACTGATGCCTGGGTTTTTGTGGCATTGAATTCAATCTCGTTAATTTCACCCCAATTTGAAATCATTTCTAGATCCTCAATAATATATTCAAACTCGTGCTGCCGGAGAATATGTAGATCCGCAGTCGATGTCCTGAAATCCAAATGTAATGAAGAGATAAGTCTGCTGTCGCCAGCAATATATTGGGTTCTTGGTGTTTTCGTGATACATACGAAAATTGCAATGATATACCCTGAGGTATCAAAATTTTGCTTTCAAAGGTCATTATTTTTCGTGAACTGCAAAAGTTATTGATTATACATTATGACAATATACAACATAATTGTAAATCTGAAGCAAATGAACTTTAATCGTTCAAGCCAGTCTCGATATACCTACACAGTGGGTTTAATGGACTGACGCCTATCATAAAACAACTACTCCCCAGGCTAATACCAGGCAGACCGGTTTCGGGCTCATTAGCCATTCGTCAGTGCAAGATAGTGACCATCATCGACCTAAAGTCAATGATATTCCAGAATTGAAAATCGGAATTCTTTCAGAGTATTTCATTCCTCTTCCGAAGTTGGAGAGAACATCACAAAATGTCACTCCATCTAGTGGACGAGGTACTAACCAACTGCATATGTGTAGTTTGCCAGATTCCTCTGAATAAGGAAGAAAACATAATTGTAAAACTTATTCTCACCCATCAAAACTCTGCGAAACTATATGACTATCACAGGTAACTGTGTCAAAGCTACTTTTCGGGTCGGTTGGCTTGGTATACGAGTTTTTATGACTCATTTTTCGTCCATGTTTGCTAGACAATATGAAAAAAGATGACGCAACGGAAAAAGTGTTCTGTTTGTCTTCGAAGCAGATGTAACAAAATTTGTTTGATTCACCAAACTTTTTTCATATTCTGTGCTCTTGAATTTCCATCGCCTGCCTATAGTCTTGAAAGGTCTATTGAAGTCTTGAGTTTCTTTGCGATAACGTAGTTACCTCCTCTATGTGTATTTTCCGCTACTGCTGATTTATCGATATGCCCCAGGCGATAATATTTTTTTGTATAGAAACATTGACTGAACACAATTGAAGAGGCTATGGTCGAATGGAACCTCAAGTATCCAAAGTTTCGTATACTACTGCAGCAGACATCATCAGTAGTATGTGCGTTTCACAAAAGAACGAAAGTTATATTTTGGAGTGTCAGCAACGAGTAACGTATACATTTTTGTGTTCATAGCAACTCGCTGGGGTTCATATTTGAACTGAGACCTTATCTGATGATTTTTGTTGGTATGTATATCGACTTCAGATTGTGTTTCTCCATAACTTATTCCCTCTACTTGGACGGTTAAATCATTCACATCCGGCAAGAAAGTGGTTGCAAAAGTTCTCGGCCTGGCCTACAGATGCTAGTAGTTCTTTAAAAAATATCACTGTATTAGCAAGTATACAATGTATAAACACAATAGAGAAAGTTTTCAGTGAATTTGTGGAATTTATTATCGTTATGTGATCTAAGCCCAACTACTATAAAAGCTGAACCGAGTTTAAAAAGAGGCCGTACCAGCTGCCAAGACCAGCATAGCAATGATGGTCGCGAACAACTTTTTTTAGGGCAGAAATACAAGCACTACAAAAAAAATTAAGGTGCTCTAAGAGCGGTGCGTGTACGAAAGTAGTGATTCACATTGGATTTGAGTCGCTAGAAATTAAATCCATTTGGAAAACATTCTCGGGAAATTTTTTCCACATAAACGAAGCTCTCCAAATGAAAGAGTTCTTGAAAAGTAAAGTTTGAGGTGCTCTGAATTGAACCTCAAGATGAGCAGCCACAGTCCGTTGCGTATTCCTAATATGTACCGCTCTATGTGGAATCGAATTGCCAAGTCACTTGAACTCTTTTCCTGAAAGTATCTATGGAAGGAAGGCAAACCTCCAGCCTTTCTTCCATGTTCCATACTATCAAGATTATAAGTGATGTTCGGGTCTCCGCTCAGGCGGATGGTTCTTCTCCGGATGGATTTCAGTGTATGCTCAGGAGCAGAGCTCCATATATGTGAACAATACTCCAAAGAATGTCTAGCCTGAGATTGATAAAGCATCAAAAGTAACTGAAATGTGTACAGATTTCTGGATCGGTACAATGTTCCATGCTTTTTAGAAGCAGTTTTTGCAATTTCAGCAACATGATTTTGCCAAGACATATTGGTGTTCATTTCAACCCCCAACAAACCTATCGAAGCAGAAAGAGTAACTGTCTGACCTGACATTTTTATGCCGTTTCGGAGACATTCTTCTTTTTGGAGAAAACCAATGCCTGGGTTTCTGTGGCATTGAATTGAACCTGGTTACTTCCATCCCAATTCGAAATGACTTCTAGATCCTCATTAAGATATGCAACCTCCTGCTGCCGATGTCCCGGAATCAAATGGGAATGACGAAACAAGGGTGATGTCAGCAAAGCAATATATTGGAATCTTGTTTTTTTTCCAAAGTGTCATTGATATACAATAGAAAGAGGGTTGAAGACAATATAAATCCCTAGGAAAAACCAGCATAATTTTAGGAAGCTGAAGAGATATACACAAAAATGATCCAAAAAACCATACCTTTGAAGCTAAGCCACTAAACCCTCATGCCACACACTGTCAAAGTCCTTAGAAATATCAAGCGCTACAGCTCTTTACTCACCGTATTCGTCGATTGTTTCATTCCAAATATGGATGACATACGATAGAAGCTCGCCTGTTAATATTTGTTTTCGAAAGCCATGTTGATGTTGGCTCAAGTTATTGATGCCTTCCAAATATTTGAAGATGTAGCCTAGCATAGCATTGCATTGCAAAGCCTATTCGGAAATAGGCTGAACGCGAGCAGTCTTCCAACGAAAAAGAAAAACCCCTTTGTCATACAAGTTCCTGGAGACATCTCATAAAAAGCGGTTTGAAATGTTACAAAACACATATCTCAAAAATTGCATTCAGGTGATCTCGAAAGGCTATTAGAATTTTGTAATTGACTAATAAGAAGACCTGATATTCCTGTTCTGCTGGAAAATTTAATTTGGGCAGATGAAAGGACATTTACGAATTGTGGGATATTCAACTGGAATAACAAACACATTTGGAACATAAACAACCTCAGGCAGCTCCAAGAAATTGGATCTCAAGTGCGATTTAGTATCAACGTGTGGGCAGGAACTTACAAAAATAGAATTTTGGGTCCTCGTTTATTTGACGAAATTCTGAATGGAGAAACCTATCACCAGCTTCCAATGTCCATTTTCGAAGAATATTTGGATGATCTACCTTTGGCTAACTATAACAACATTTGGTTTCAACATGATGGTGCACCACTGCACACAACCAGATGCGTATCTAATTACCTGACTGAAAGGTTTGGTGATAAATTCATAGGGAATAATGGGCCAAGCCCATTGTGAGATGGCCAAAAAGGTCTCCAGACTTAAGTGTTTTGGATACATTCTTATGAATCTTCAGCACAGCATTGTTAGGGAGTTCAGAATATTGAGCAGGAGGGAAATTAATCGTGCAGTGAATATTATTCGAAGAAGGGCACAGTTGTGTTATCATAAACAAGGCCAGCATTTGCTGTGAATTACTCTTGTCTTTACATTTAAGGTAATTATTGTTATTTGTTCAAAGTTTTATTTTCATTGAAAACGACACAAAGTCTAATTTGCCTCATATACACCTCATTTATCAAATTTTGATTGTTGATTCTGTCTCCATATCTTTTCATTGGCTTTTCAAACGAAACAAACTCGATGAGGTTTTGATCCAATAACTTAAACATAGTTCGATATGGTTATCGTCTTACGGATTACATTTCCGATGTCCTAACACTGTTTCTATCGTATATGTAATAAATTTGTATCATATCGCTTTTTCCTTCATTCGTGAAAGCCATTTTTCACCAAAAATTCAAGCGTATCATGGTAAAAATTGATTTTTTTCAATATCTTCAATTTTCAAAAATTATCACTCATGATAAATCATTGAAAAGGGTAAAATCTGGTTCAATACAAAACAGAAATGTAGCGCCCATGAGAAAAAATTAATTTAATGAACGTTGCAGGAAGACGAAACGTCGGATAGCAAATCTGAAATCATCATTATATAGCAGGGAAAAAATGAATACGTGGAAGTACCATTTATTTTCAAATCCTTCCAAAAATAAAACCAGAAAAAATAAATCCATTTTCCGAAATTTCTGTTTTTTTTTGAATATCTCCAAATGTACTTTGAATTTCACAACTTTCTCAACGGCATATTGTGAGTCAGGTGAGTGGGCAAGTTTGGCCTAATTCAATGATTTTCGTATCCCTCATATCCCAATGGTGAGGATCGAATTTGAAACACTCTGTATACAGCATCAATTCATCTCATGTCAGTCTCAAGTTGATGCCTCAACTCATCAAAAATTCTTTCCTGGAGGATTGAATGACTGAAATTTCGAAAACTCACGGAGATTATTATTCGTATCAAAATGGAGGTGACTGGTCAAAATAACTTGATCTGCATCGACTCCAGACTCCACAAATCGGTCAAAACCACTCACTGTGGTGCAAATAATCATCAATCCAACGACCTCCGTCGTTGAATTAATCTATTGGAAAACACTTTTGCCATACCAGAATAAACCAACTTTCCCTTCACGCGCGTTTTGCTAACCAAGTCAGCATTACTAGAAGATGACCGAGATTAAATCATCTCTTGATGATGCTAACTTGGGAAGCAAAACGCGCGTCGAAATGAAGTGTTTTCAAGTTTTGGAAATGTTGCTTTTTTTGAATATTTCCCATGTTGTTTTAGCCGCAGTTGTTATTACTGAAACGCAGTTGTTATTTTTACAACGAACTGTCTTGGATTTGAGTTATTTTCACCCGATTTATTTTTTAAATATTATTTCTATGAAGTACCCAAAATGAAACTATTCTCAGAATTTAATGAAATTCTGAAGTTTGAATCATTTTTAGAATGATATTTTCAAACGGTTTTTTGACCTATTGAATAATTATTTTGAATAATGGAGTGGAAACTAATTGAATTCTGGTTCAGAAAATCGTTTTCATTCAAATAAAAAAAGATTAGATGCCAGTTCAACATTTCCATCTAAGAACACCGCCCTAAACCATAAATTAATTAAAGAACAACAGCTTCAGACCTTTGCTGACAGCCTATACCGTACTTTCAATTAATATTCCCAAAAATTCAATTGTCTCTCCCATGCGAGAGAAATTTGCGTGAATGAATCGGGTAAAGAACTGGAAAATGGGGAAAATTTTCAGTAAGAATTATATTCTCGTGCATAACGCACAAAAACTTTATCTGTGAAAAAGTTTGTTCATGAAATAAATCATATCATGAAGTTTTTCGTGATTTAATGTTTTGCCAGTGCTTTTGTTTGGCCCCAATCAGAGAAGATTTGGTGCTTTGTCTTTCAACAAACGCTGTTAAATCCTCGGAAAACCGCTAAGCTCATTTTCGTTGTATTTACTTTTTTGTGACTATGATCAAACCCAGTCTTGGAGGGTGATTCATGGCTCTCAAGTTTTTCTTTTCTCAAAGAATTAAAATTGGACGCATTAAAAATCAGTCTGCATTAAACTTAAATGATTCAATTAAGAGATAGGAAAAACGTATACTTCATATCCAAAAAACCAATATGTTTCATTAACGACTCATCTTTGTAGCTGAGACACTAGTAAATTAAATCAAACTGTAGAATGAAGAATGAACGTACAATAATGTCATAATTCAGTTATTATAATTTGTCAGTTTAAAAACTGCATTCATTTTTATCCGGAAAGAAACACAAAATATCATTACATAAACAGTCATACAATATGGCAAAGTCATCTGTTCATGAAGACTGTAAATTTCTCGGTACTTTCCGTAGACTTCCGCTTGGACTGGAAGGAACACTGTCAGTTTCTATGTTCTAACACCTCGTCGATCATCTTCATTTGTGATGCACTGTTTGGAACCTTTGGTGTAGTAATGAACACCTCGACACTTGTTTCGATTACCAACTGATCATCTTCAATAGTCAAGTGAATCTAATAATTAAAATATCATTTTAACAAAATATAAAGTATACTATTAGGCATTGGTCCACCATTATTATTCATAATATTATTATGTTTACATAATAACACTGTCCTAGACATCTAAATTTCTGTTGTTAACTTGTCTAACTGATCTTAATGAACTGAAGTCTATGAAATGGTTTTGTTTTGAGTGTGCTGAGTGTTCCTTATATCTTAATTCAATAGATCTTTTTATGTGTCCGTAATATTTTGCATCGCAGGCCTTACATTCAATTTATTAAATTGCAGACTTTTCCGAATTCTCGACTTTGTCTTTTGGACTTTCTAAAAGGCTCCGTAGTTTATGACTCACCTAAAAGAGCACCTTCATACCTAGTTTCTTGAAAATCTTTCCACAGTTCTTCGTGTATTGGTGATATGGAAGTGACATATATTTATCTTAGTTTTGTCGTTTTTAAAAATCGAGATTTCATTCATTCTCAAACTAAATTTCTTCTTTCGTATTATGTCACCTACAATACCTCTAGAGAAACTGTTACTGGCTGCTATTTTCTGTATTGTAAGTTTTTCTTTTGTGAACCTCTCATGTGTGAGAGGTAAGTAAAAGACGATGCACCAGAATATTCAGCACAGCACGTTTGTGCTGTCCACAGTGATGTGAACTGTCAGGAATATACCTAAACGTGCTTGTTTCTTTTCTAAATACATCGTATTCTAGCCCTCCATATCAGCTCCTCATTACCAAAACGTCAAAAACTGAAAGTTTTCCATAATTTTACAACTCAATTTTACTGATGGAAATATGTTATTCAAAAATTAATCAATTCAAGATATTCAAGACACATACACCTAGGAGAGGTAACTAGGAATAACTTTGTAAGTATGATTAGTTTGATCTACTTGTTGTTTAGAAATCTCAATCACGTATTGACTCTACAGCAACTGATAAATTACTATCATGCACAAGTGAAAGGTCGGCTCAGGTATGGAACGTGTTTGTGGGCAGAAACAACAGAGAGTCTTCATTTCTTTACCAATATAAATATTAAATGCGAATGCCAAGGATAAACGTAACTCAATGTTTCTGGAATTCCGAAAAAAAAAACCTGAACTGAATCGATGTTACTATTTACCACCAGCAAAATTTTGAAAGTGGTATATGATAAAAAATAGTTTGGGAACCTCTGGTCTACACTAACACACATTGAGAATTCAGTTATGGTTGAAGCTTCCGTTTTGAACATTTCTTCCTTATAATGAAAACCAGATTTGATGCATTCCCACAGAGCTATTCGGAACAAACTTGTTACATGCTGAAGGAATACATGCAGATTTTTGAATTCTCTGATTTTTTCATGAGTTTCTTTGGTGATATTTTTCTTCACTTCATTCTGTAGCGTGAGCACCATATGATTTTAGAATATGCTGCGTTATCCCCGATCCTACTATTTACCTCCTCTTTATATATTCACGAGTTTGATTTTTTCTCACATCCAGGGATCTTAAGGTTCCACCTGTCACTAACTTTAACTGAGTTCCCAAAATACACCAGTTTTTTTGTTCATATGATATGGAAATTTCATTGTGTGACGTATTTCAGAAGAATGGAAGCTGTTATAATGAATTTGAAATGTTGAAAACAGTAGAAAATTGTTTTCCGAAGTATAAGCCATCAAAGGAAGCTAAGTAATAATATACCATTTTTTCAATTAAGCTTTTCAATTTGTGTGCAACTTTTCAGTTTCCCCTTTATTACACTTTCCTTTATTACAATAAATTCTCAATTGATGCAGGTTCAGGTTTTTATATTATGGAAAGTTATATACCAAAAAAAAAATCATTTCATGTTTTGTAATTCACATTTCAATTATAATGTAATAAATCAGAAGCCGGCCCTGACAGTGCTGCACGTGCCAAGCTCATGGCAACGGCAGATCAAGCGGTTAGATCAGACGCG
>WOGN01007575.1:384-11755 GCA_015342105.1 Leptinotarsa texana | reverse complement strand
CACATCCATATATAGATTTACTTCCTTTCTTTCTTTGAAAGATTCCCTCATCCTTCTTTTTTTTTTGTATCAAGATGGAGTAGTAGAAAGCCAAAAACTTTCTTTCCCAAAAAAGTTTTGGAACTATCGTTTTTTTCCAAAATCAACAGATCCGCCATACATCTATCCAATTCAGATTTGAGCAGCTTAGATTCGAGTTTTTCATCCCGCCGGTCCGATGTTGGGACATCTGTGATCAATCGTGATTACTCAGAAGAAGACGACACTAGCGAACGTGTCATCAGCAGTTACAACGATATCAGATCATCGATACATTTTTCAGTCAAAACTCAACACTTTGGCCTAATGGGTTGAGAAATTTTGGCAGTGCCTGTTATATGAACAGTGTACTGGATGTACTGGATTTGTACAGGATGCATACCAGAATGGTATCAATACTAGTATGTTTAGTATGGATGTTGCTTTGATCGAAGCGTTAGCAGAAATTATCAAGGATTTTTTCTGATACAGTAGTAAATACATTCTTCACAGGACGATAATAGGATTACAAAGAAACCGAAACCCATCTTAGCAAAGAAAGGCCAAAAAAATTTACGACAGAGAAAAAATACAAAAGTCTTGGCTGAGATATTTGAGGATGTACATAACTCTACGATTTTAAACAGTTTTGATGGTCAATTGGAATCTACGATGGAATCGGAATGTGGACACTCATTAGTAACCTTCGATCCTTTCTGGGATTCATTTCTCTCCATACCACAAAAAACTGACCAATTGAGATTGTCACAATGCTTGCTTCACAAGAGAGAAGAAAGTCTGAATAGAGGTAAAAAACTGACGTATTCAGGGTGCAAGGAGAGAACAATTTTCCCCGTATTTGAGTAATTTATTCGACGAAATCATTTTCCACGGAAAGATTCAAAGCAAATTGAATAATATCATCGCCTTTCCTTCGAAAGAATAGGATATGAGCAATTATATAGTAGACAACGTGGCTCCTTATTAAAATCTATATATAATTTCGAATCAAAGTGGGCCTACTTACAGCGAGCATTATATAGGATGTTGCAAACAGCCATACATTGGTACGAGGCATGAATACAGAGATTCAGACATCTTCTCAATTCCACCAAAATCGCCTATGAGTGGAGAGGCATATATCCTCTTCAATGAAAAGGACGGAAGAAGGTCGCACCTTGAAGTCGCATCTGCCAAAGAATATAATATTATTATCATGGTCGGAAATGTCTTCTATCTTATAGTATGGTAATAATGAGATATCACAAGGTAATTTGAAAGTAATTGTTCACGTGGGTTCATAAAAAAAAAATATTTTGGAAGTGTTTGTCGAAATTCATTGTAGTAACAGAAGAAAATTCTTTGTAACTTCCAAATAAATTATCCCTGTGAGTTATTTTCACACAAAAATTCACATCACTTCTGCGCGAAACGTATATTTCCGTCAGTTCCTTTTACAACAAACTGATAATTGTTGAGCTGATTCTCGATAACCGAGAAATGAAATTGTCAAAGAGTTTTTCTTATCACCAGTGAAAAGAGATCTTAAATTGTTCGTCTACAAACATTCATATCGAAGTGTGGCATAATAATCACTTCTAGAACATGACTACACGTAAAAAAGTCAGAACAATATATCGAAGTGTGGTGTATTCTATTCCAGTGGGTAAAAGAGTTTTAGAAATCACTTTCTTCTGCTACGAATATTTGCCGGGCATTTCTGTTCAATATCTATATCGTTTCCATTTCTGTTGGGATTTTTACCAGGATTCACTGAAAATTCGAATTTATAAGGAGTAGAAACTCATTTGAAAAACATACCAATTTCGAATTTGAGTAGAAAATCATTTCCTTCTTCCACAAAACAAAATATTCAAACATTGCTGATTAAAGAAGAAGTCCCGTGATATTCTGCTAAAGAGAAATCAGTCTCATAAGGCCTTTCGTGTGACAACTCAAAAGATAATGAGTAGTTTCCGATGCGGCATTCAGCAGGGTGCTTCGGAAACAGGGGTTCACAAAGGGCATATCGTCAGGCCAGACGATAGATCTTCAGTGGCTTTGTTCACGACGGAAGCTGCTCTTGTATTTGCTTTTTATGCATTTTCTTTGAGGTCTGGGAAAACACTGAATCATATATTAAACAAAGATAGAAATTGATTGAATCACGTGATTCAACTGTGATAATTATTTTTCATGATAGGCGTTAAATACACAAAGAACAGAATCATTTCATGACTTTGTTTAATTATAGATAAGGCTTGGATCATCGTCAACCCTCACTTATTTTTCACCTTGTCTTGTTTACTCATTCAAACATGACATATTATAGTACAAACTTCCTATACTTTGACTATAAAAATAACAATAAAAATTAATTATCGCTCCGGGGCGACTTTATTGATTCCAATGGCGCATTTGCTTTTTCAGCTGCAGGAAAACCCGGAAAAACCTGCAGCGCCCCATTATCTGATGATCTTGCTCTGCCAATGTCCTCTCTCTCATGAAACAAAATGTAAGGTGTCTTCAGAGGCTTCAATGAATTCAATATATCCACAGTACACTTCGTGACACAACTATCGTCATACTCAAACCAGTTCGTTTCGTCTTTGATCAAGGCGTAATAATGACCAAATTCGACGCCAGAACCACAGTGAACAACGACTTTATGAATATTATAATAGTTGTCTGCTAGACTGAAGTGTTTCGAACCTTTGAAAGAGTTTGGTGCTGCTGTATTTGAATGAAATATAGTCGACAGGTTTTGACTGAATCTTATTGAACACGACTACAAAAGCTATTGTATGGTTAGACGTATGTGGCGATTTTGTAAACTATTCAGTGGAAAACTAACGATAATGTATTACTGATTGCAGTAACGTATTGATAATATATTGACGTATTGACGTTATCATAGATTTCCATGGAGTATCGAGTCATTTCATAATATAAAACTAGATGATATTTTGAAAGTCGATAAGTGGGGTTACATTTCTTTTGATATACAAAGTGATGTTGATAGCAAATTAAATGTTGCTGGTATATTTAAAAAAGGATGCATATCAGAATGGTATCAATACTAGTAGGTACGTTTAGTATTGATGTATAATATTGTATAATACAATTCAGAATTTTTCAAATGATCCTAGTACAGATATAGATGGAATACTTTTATAATCCTCATATTTTGTTCGATCTTACATTGCAATTAGATATATTCTCGGCTTTTCAGAAAGAAATCCTCATAAATATATTGATAATAATAATAACGAAAAAAAGAGAAATGGAAATTTCTGTTTTTTACCACTTTTTTATTTGTAACTCACGTTACTGCAGTTTCGTCTAATACAGCTATTTTAAAACGTATACAATAAACTAACAATGATTCGTTACATTCGCCATCATATACCACCCCTGTAGGTATTGATAGAAAAAAAAAACTTGAATTGATTGAGTACCTGAATTTACAGTTCACAATGCGGGTGTGCCAATTTAAAAACCGGTGAGTGAACTAAATCGATTTAGTAATTAACAAGTTGCACCCGCAATGTATATACTTGTGAATTTGCAAGTATTCTAAATAATTGAGTTTGCAACCCTTCCTGGCATAGAGCAGAATTTTCGTATCGTTTAGATTCGGAAACTTGTGGTTGCATGCCAAGGAAAGGTTTGAAAACGTCGAATCCTTTTTTCCTTGTCAGAAGGACCTTTCATGTTCAGCATACCGTTTTTGGAAACTTCAGTCACATTGTCCCACATAAACACTATTTCACTCCGGACACTTCAGCTTATAAATTCCAGATTTTTCCAACTTGTCGACCTTATCTTTGGCATGGAAAAGGAAATGAGATAACCTGGCATGTGGTCTGAATGCCATTTTTACATTGTTTTTTCTGAAGAAACCCGCAATTATCCCGTTTTTCCAAAATATGTTAGCGTCACCCATTTCTAAATTTCTGGTTTTTTGACCTGAGAATATATTGATCTGTAAGTGAATTTCCGGCTTTGTTTCTTGACTATCTCTTGAACAGAGCATCACCTCTTATATCAAAATCTTCTAGTGTTTTCAGTAAAAGGTTGTAGTCAACTGTATCGAATGATTTCAATAAGTCAATGAAAATGCATAGGCACTGTTTATTCTCATTAAGAGTAGATGATATTTCTAAATTAAGATCTAAGATTGCGTCTTTGGTAGACAATTGTTCACGAAACCCAAATTGAAGGTCAGATATAATATTATATTTTGAGACATACGATGTAAGCCTTTTTTATGGTCTTTTCGAATACTCTGTTCAGGTGTGTAGTGAGTGATATGGGTCGGTAGTTGATAATGTCTGTCTTATCACCTTTTTCAAATAATGTAGTTTATATGGTTTTTTTAAGCTGATGACCTAAAACCGTTTTCCATACATTTGTTAAAAATGAATGCCAAAGGGTCCCCCATATAAAAAGAGATAGATTTCAGTGTTTCATAACAAATTCCGTCGAATCCAGTGGACTTGTTTGTTTTCAGCCCTTTGATCTCATTTCTATCACTAGAAAGAAGAGCAAAAGAATTTTGAATAGTTTCAGATACATGTGAGAACGTGGAAGTATTATTCATCTTGTCTGCCATTTGTTTGGCTAAGGTGGATTCATTGGCGATGGCATGTTTTTCTGTAACAGTATTAGCTTCTTCGTTTTTTATTCGAGTAATTGGACGATTCTTTTTTGCGTATTGCTCACTTTTCTGATCACTTCCCATTAACATTTAGAGTCTGATCAGTTTATTTAATTTCGCTTTTCTAATTGGATTTGCGATATATTCTGAGACCATTTTTCAATTTTTTTCTATCGGATTTAGTCGTACTCGTACACCAAACCATTCATTATCCATGGTATAATCTTCGTGTTTTTTCTTTTTGACCATATTTGAACTGTTCATTGGTTTATGACATTGTTGATGATATTCAGAAAAGTGTTCATCGCATAGTCTGGTGAAGTTGCATTGAAGATAACATCCCAGGTTATATTATTCATCTGTTCATTTAATTCGGAATCATTGGTACGGGTTTTAATTTTTTGATTGTTTTTTATCACTTTGAGGGGTATCAAACATCAGTGGCAGTGAAATCGAAAAATGATCTGTAATGTCAGTTTGAATCACCCTATGATGCACTGTTTGGAACCTTTGGTGTAGTAATGAATATAACTGGAGTTCTTTCCCAACACCTCGACACGTGTTTTTAACACCAAGTGATCATCTTCAAAGAGGAAGATTAAAACTAAAAACTAATGCGAGCTAATCATATTTATACTATGGTAACTCCTACAGGTAAACCATCCAGGCTTACCAACCATACGGGTATACCAACCTAAAACAATTTTACAATTTTGCCTCATCTATTATTATACAATATATGTTTATATAAAACAATTTTCAGCTATATGAAAATTAATTTCACAATATTGCCTATCTAAATTTATTTTTGCAATGTATCCTTATGTAGTAATCAATGAACCCAACAAAATTATTTTATTTTAACAAGCTAAATAGTATGCTCTTTGGTATAGGTCCGTCATCTTTATTCATAATATTATTGTGTTTACTTATTTCTACACTCTCTTAGGCATCTAGTTGCCTGTTGTTGTTAACTTGTCTAACTAATCTTAATGAAGTGAAGTCTATGGAATGGTTTTGTTGCAAAATATGATGAGCGACTGCTGATTTTTCAGGTCTTCCATATTTTAAGTGTGCTATGTGTTCTTTATATCTTACTTTGATAGTTTTTTTTGTCTCTCCATAATATTTTGCATCGTAGTCCTTACATTTGTTGTTTTCGTTTTTTAATCTACCTCTTTGAAGATGATCACTTGGTGATCGAAACACGTGTAGAGGTGTGAAAATAACGATTTGGTATTGGGAAAAAACTCCAGTAATATTTATTGAATCACCTTGGCAATTATTTTCTCTAATAGTTGAGGAACTGAAATAATACCTGATACATAACCAAACTCACTGAGTATATCAAGATATTTATTAGACAAATCATTATTTTCGAAAATACCGATATTGAGGTCACCTAAGAAAATAGAATAGGGAGCTGTATCTGACGTACAGGAATGCAAAAATGTTTGTAGATATTTATTGAAGTCGAGAGGGCCTGTAGATGGCAGAAAATACATTATAATTAATCTTTTCACCTAAATTCTAAACTTTATTGATGTAATTACGTTAACTTCCACAACTTTATAGCTATAAGTGTGATGGGATCGGATATACATCAATACTCTATCATTTTAATTAAATTTACCTTCACGGTATAGCATATTTATCATATTCTAGTATGTCATATGATTCACGACTTTTTAACACCTTTGTTTCTGTTATAGATACACAATCAATGTCAGAACAGTCATTGTGATTCTGAAGGGTGAGTGTTTCAACCGTTTCGACAGTGAAATCACATATGTATTGATCCATAGTAGAACTGAAATATCAGTTCCCGTTTTTAGAGAATACTAGCATTAGATAATAAAATTCGAACAACTTTGACCTTGAAAGATGGTAAATAATATTAATATCCGAATAGTAACTCATGAAATGGTGGGGAGATTGAAAATTCAAAAAATATATGAATCCAATTCATGATAAAATTTTTTTTTTTGGAGTTTGAGCGTAATCTGGGTTTCGATATTTTTTGTCACCCCGTTATATTTTGGAGTACTGTTTACTGAATATTTGTTTAAGGATATTTAAAATTTTTTATTACCTGGATTTTATCCAGTTACACTATGTCTGCAGGATGTAATGAGAGTAGCTGGGTTGTGGTGGCTGGTGCTATTGCACTTTTTCTATGTTTCCTGTTGAGCTTCTTGTAATTTTTGAAGTGAGAATGTCGAATCGTTTATTACCAATTTGTTATCTTTGATGTAACACCTCGTGCTTCTGCTTCTGTTGAAGTAGGAACTCTTTCCATAAAAGAAATTTGCTTCGTTGTTCTGTTAATTCGTTTACTATTGAAAATCCAGTACCTTTGAATTTTTCGCTGTTCCGCAATATTTCAGGTTTTTGATGTGCGACAGAAATTCAATTTTTATACGTCTTTTTTATTTCTCTCCAAGAATATAAAAGTTATTTATGTCTGATACTTTCAATTCAACAACCAGTATTTCAGTGAGCACATTGCAAATGAATTCACATGTAATATCATCACACTTTGCTTCTTTTCTTGTTTCTCTCGATGTTCTCTATTTTTTCTATTTCAGTAATGTATTTTTGCCTTCAAGTTGTTGAACTCTTAATTTTAGGTCTTCAATTTTCAACAATATGTTTTCAATATTTTTTCAATTCTATCTTAGTTTTTGTGACCTCTTCTAAAATTTGTTGGAGTACGTTATCCATAGTTTAAGAATTGACTTGAATGTACAATCTGAATATTGAGTTGACTATCCGACTCGTGGTGGAAAAGTATTCTCGCCTTTTCCCCATCAATATAGTTTTAGAACTGGTAGGGTGCTATCTATCCACTTGTAACAGATGTGGCTGATTGTAGGAACTTTATGGTTTAGTCCCATTGCACTGAATTGATTTTTGATATTCAATTCAAAGTAACTCAGAGCTTGAAATTTATTATTATTTTCACAACGTCATTCATGGTACTTTCACTGTCATTTTTGTGTGAAATTTAAAAATGTTCTACCGTAAAAAACCACGTGCACGTGTAAACTTACTATGTCACAGAATAGTACTTCATTACATTACGTAAAAAAAACTAATATGCCAAAATATCCATGATAGCAATTCTGAAGTATCATGAAAAAAACTGCAGACTAGGCCAAACGGACAAATCAGCTGTGCCAGAAAACGCAATCAGTGAAGGAAAACAACAAGGTTCTGTTTGGAAACATGAAACTCATTGTCCCTGACTAGGGTTACCGACTGGTACGGAAGGCAATAAAAATTCATGGACAATTTCAATAGAAAAAAAATCTCAATCAAATATGGAATCCCATTAAAAAAAGTTCAAGAATAGCGACCAGCATGACGGCAGATAGGAAAGGGTCAACTAACGTTATTGACGATTTACCAAATCCAGGTAAAGGTATTATCTAATTAGAGTACCTGAATCAAGATAAATAGGCTTTTTGTTATTCACCTAAGCTAGATACGGGAGATTGTGTATGAAAGAGCCAGTTTTGAAAAACATTAAAAAAAAGTTAACGTCAGGTGATGGTTATTGAATAAAATTGTTTTTTGTAAATAATTAGTTCAATATGGTTATCCAATCAAAATAAAATGAGATACCCTGACAGAAATTAGTAATATGGTAATGTGTATGAAAGAGATGGGCATATGTTATGAAAGAGCCGAGTTACTCTTTACAAAGAAAAAATCTTTCAGCAAATAAAAATCACTTAATAAACTATTCATCTGTTATATAAATCTTATCAAATTGTGAAATTCCTCATTTTCTATGAAAATTAGTTATTTATCAGGCTTAAATCACAATCCACCTGTTAATTACTATTCAATATCTTGTTTTGAAAGGCCCGTAAACCGCAACATCCGGAGGTTGAAGTCTATGGTTACAATGAGGTGGAAATATCAGCAGAAGTTACTTGTCCAATTTGTTTTGACCCTCCGTTTTCAGCAATGAGATTAGGGGGAGCTGAAACAGTACTGCATCCTGGAGCCGGCTCTTTCAAAGCCTCCACAAGTGGCTCTTTCGAAACATTTTGTCATTTAAGTTGTAACCTCAAAATACATCTATTTCGCGTAAACATTATGACATCAATATTATCGTAAAATAATGGAAAATATATGCCTAACAATGCAACATATCAATTTTATCAACTCAAGAAGCACTTTTCTTTGTAAAATAAATTGAGTGAACGCAAAAAAAAATCACCTGCAGGTATTAGCACACCAAACTATCTGCGAAGTCAACCTAAATACGCTTTACGCAGCCGTAATAGCCAGTCGTATACCTCTGAGGAAGCTATCCCCACACACAAGCGAAACGTCAGAAAAAAATCCGAAAATACACGCCCTCCCAACAACCCGCAAAATAGTGACACTGAAAATCTCGGCCGCGAAAGGCTTAAACATTTTCTTTTATACTTTTTTCGTAATATCTACTCAGATCTCATGATTCGTGGATCTATTGATCATATGTCCCATCTGTGATGGATGGTCATTGATTGATATTGCTGATGAACTCTTTATGTAATTCAGACTACATTTTTGGTATTTGAAATAGTATAATTGAAATTAAAACCCTTTGAGGATTTTTCATAATATGCTTATATTAGTTATGATTACCGGAAAAACATATTTCAACAGACGTTCAACAGATTGAATGATAATTGAGACACCTTGACTTTCGACAGTCTTTCGTATGATCTTTCATAAGGGAACGACAGCAGGTTGATGACCCTCTCAACCAATAAATGATATTCAATAATGTTTCTAGCCATCACCCAGTGATCGTTAGGAACATTATTTCTGTCCCACACATTTGTCTGAAATGACAAAGTGAAGAAAATCATTCAATACCAGCTGGCCATTTAACTGTTTAAATAATATTCAATTGTCATTATTCTCACAAATCATTTTGCTTTAATTCCACTCCACAATGATGGCTTTAGAACGTTATCGGAAAAAATGTCGGTAATCGAAAGTTATTACTGTCATTCGAAATGTAAACGGAACACTACGACCGTCCGATTGAATTCAGAATTGGAACAGTAATGTTTTGAATGAAGGGAGAGAGAGCGTCTCCTAGCAACCCATGCAAACGGGCACCTAGGCCAAGAGCACACCTGGGGCTTTGTGACCGCGGCCACTTTGCCTGCGTCCTTTTATGGACTTTAGTATACATTCGATGTTGTGGAATCAGAGTATATTAGAGCATCTTAGGGTTGCCTCGATATTCGTCTCAAATAAAGGGAATTTGTGGAGTATTTCTGACTTCAAAAGACAATTTTAACTATGTGGATAGAAAGGAATACAAAGTATACTCCATAAAGTGTCCAAGATCTGAAGAAAAATAAATGTATTCGTTACAGTCATATTACCGTGCCATTTTTTTATTCGAGAATATTCTTGACAGGAGGTTGTTTGTAGCGAATATTATTGGAAGATGAATAACTTATGTCACAATAATGTGTTTTTGCGGAATATATGTAGAACGAAAATTCGTCTTCAGCGTTATGGAAAGAAACAGAGATTTTTGACAACAATCAATATTGAAGATCAAAAAATACAGTTTATTGTATGAATTTCACTATATAGAGTTTTACAAAAAGCACGACACATGTTTCGCTATACAATAGCTTCCTCAAACATAAACTGAAAGTTATTTCTGAATTACAACCATTTTATACTCCAAACTATTACCTACTCGTCTGCGTAATGAAAAAATCTACCTAAAAGGCAGGTATGAATTCATTAACTATATCAATAATTTTTCGAAAGTACTATGAATATACCTAACTATTTTCACCTAGAAATAAACAGATTCAACACCTAGAAATAAACAGATTCAATAATGAAAAATCACTCAATTCAGTTTGATCGTCCATAAGATATTGAGAATTTTTGAATTTGTTTTTTTCTGTACTGTCCCACAGATTGAGTTTCAAACTTTTCTTCTGGAAATGAAAGGGATTGTATCCATGGTTAAATTCATGCAACTCTGTGATTGAATGAGTGGGTATATGGAATTTATTTTTCCATTGTGGAAACTATATTTGTGTTCCTTCATGGGGGTTTAAACGTTCTTCCAATTTGACCTACATAAAACATCGGACATGACCCGCATGATAATTTATACACTCCTGATTTTTCTGAAACTGAACTTTTACCTTTGTTATTCTTAATGTGCATGCATAAGTTGTTGTTGGTTTTGAAAGCAATATTAATAACTTCTCTGTGCTGAAAATCTAAAATATTTGAAGGGGGTTGGATTAAGTAGGGTAAAGATATAAACCTTTTGTCCTCATCTCTTCGAATTTGGTAAACTTCTTTTAAAGCTTGACTGTAAAATTTTTTTGATAATAAAGGAAATATAAGACTGCTATTGTAATCATTGTTGACGGCTATTTGCTTTATTATAATTAGTTTTCTATTGAAATTCGCCTCTGAAAACGGCAAATTTATCAGTCTGTGAATCATACTGTTGAAAGCTGCCACCTTGTGCTGATATGGGTGGGTGGACGAATTATGAATGATAATATCTGTATGTGCCGGTTAACTTTTGTTGTCAAGTCAAAAATATTTATAGAGTCGTCCTTTTCCATCTCTATTGTGAATGTGATAGAAGAGTGGAGAGAATTGATGAAATTCAAAAAGTTGATCAATTTTCTGTTC